>SKCR01036241.1:0-275420 GCA_019454045.1 Zanthoxylum bungeanum
TATCAAAGTGCAACATACTTTCATTCGTAAGTGACAGGTCCTTGATGCACAATGTCTCAAGACCTTCACATTCCAACCCATTCCGACCCAAAACCTATATGTGGAAATTACCAATTATGAAAAGAATGATCATTCCCCAAATTAACATCCTTGATCATATAAAAATAGGAAAGCTCAATATACAATGCTACTAAGCCACAAATAAAATGATGACTGTGCGCAGAAAATCAGAACTCAATATATTTACACTGTAAACAGTTTACAGTATCGGTACCCCATGATTTAGTACAACAAATTACTCACTGTACGCAGGTGATTCAAATTCCCCTTCATTTTCAGGGTTTCTGCATCTTGATCCAATTGATGTTTCCAAGACACAAGAAGCGCCTCATCCTACAGTCATGTATAAGCTTCATAAAATGCTTGCTGTAATACCATACAACTAAATTAACAATAAAGTAATAAAGATTATAGACTGGAACCCATGCACAAACCTGTGGCATGTGAATGGTTACTTTATTGGGGAAAAGCTTAGTCAGAAGTTTTGTAGCCTTCGGAACTTCCTTCCCTCGGTCATGCAGTCTTCCAAAACTATCCTGTAAAAAATCAGAAGAAACCACCATCATGCCCCAGAAAACAAGTCCAATATTAGTCTCAAATTTACTGTTTGGACCCATATATATAATACCAGGTAAAGTAAGTGCAAAAGAGAGAGAACCAGAAGCATAATTAATAAAATATAACAATATGATACAAATATATAGGTAGAAATAAAGAAAGGGGGGAGATGCAATACAACAAATCTAATGATAGCTCAGTAGCTGCATAGACAACAATGAAAGCAAGGTAGATGAAGGATTAGAGGGAGAATCATGTCATCAAGTAGACGATTCAATACTTGGAAGAATATGACAAGACACTCGATACCAACAGTAAAAGTCAGAGATCAAAGATAAATGACAAGAAGCATGTATTCTGTTAGAAAAAAGACAAGAGGTGTGAAACAGGGTAGGAAAAATCATATTCCAGTATATATACTGAAGGACATAAAGGAAAGCAATTCTGCAAAATTCATTATTGCCTGAACAGAGGGTCATAATTTCTGCCCCATTTGATGTGGCGGTTCCAAATAGTCTCTCAATAGAACTTTCAATTATTTTTCTTTTTCAGTAATTTATTAATGGAAGGTCCAAAATAACCAAGATCAGCTAGCGACAATTCCGGATCTATACAAAGTAAAAGAACCACCAATACCCGAATTCCAACGACAACATTAACAATAAACCATCACCTGCCAATTTCAATTGCTCAAAGACTGAACTTTATATGCATTGTATTGTATGTTTCACAATGAAATGTTACAAAATGAAGCAAGAAAGATATAATAGTAATTCTAGCCAAGATCAAATATCATGTATTCATCATCAGATTAAGAGCAATTAACAGTAAAGCATCTAGCATTGTATGTGTAGACAAGAAGAAAAAAATCAAAGTGTGAAAAGGGTGTTGGAACGAGTATCTTTATCAATGAACTACACAAGCATGAAGATAAAAATTAAATTAGTAGAAATTCCTCTAAAAGAGTCTATGGATGAAAAAGCTGGATATACTCCTGATACTGTCCTTCACAGCGAGTATTATTTTGAAAGCTTGTCAAGAAATCAATATAGACTTTTCAAGTTTTAATACACAGGTGACAGGAATTAGCTACAACCCCTTTTCCAGAAAAAGAAACATCCCAGTCCACAAATGTCGATACTTCAAACTTAAAAGGCAACAACTATAATTTAAAACAAACACAATTAAACCTTACGATCATTACCGGAAAAGCCAAGTCAAGTAAAGCAGTTTGATTATTGCCAAACTTTGTGAAAAGCAGACCACCAGGATGCGACTGCAAAAGGAAAATGCTAGTGTAAGGAACTCCAAAATCTCTTTGGTGGTAAGAAAGGCTAAAATCATGAGTATCCAGATATGGCTACAATATTAATTTTTGAATTATGAGGTGGCTCTATGTAGAGGGAAAATTCATGAAATAAGAAATAAGAAACAGTTTTTGTGATCAGAGCAATTGGTAAGTTGAAATGAAAGTATACCACATGTTTCAATTAGCGCAAGCTTTATAATTTGACATGATCAGCCTAACCGTAGCATCTTTGAATATACAACTTCTATAATTTGGTCAAACTCCATGGTTAATTCTACGAGATTAGATAAAGAATTACCTTCTCCTTACGATTGTCAGTATGAGTGTGGGAACTAATTACTATAATTTTGTCAGGAAGCTTTTCAAGTCTGCTTTTGAATGTAGAATATGAATCTGAATTTCCTGCAATAGACTTCTCTGCATCTTTCATGAACAAAATGAAAGGAGAACTTCGGCTCTCACTGTACACCACCTGTTAGAAAAATATTCGAATGACATGGCGAGATTGGAATAGAAAAAAAAAACTATATATATATTTTCTAGTTAAAAAATGCTACCTCAAACAGTGTGTTAATGAGTAATTTGTCCAAATCTTCCCCAGTGCTTTCCAAACGAAGATCAGTGACTAGAGGACGAGAGAAATCTAGAAGTTAGTAATTTGAAACAAAGGGTGAAAAACTACAAGGCTAATTCATGGACGGTTAATAGCAGAGTTTAACATTACCATTGCAGAAGAATCCATGGCCTCCTTCACAGTGACCACCAAGGTCAACACCATCCAGTATAGGTTTGTCAAACCTTACACCAATTTTCGACGAAGGATTGTCCTCAAAAAGCAATGCAACCTTTCCACGAGCCCCACAAGGTGGGCCCCTAGATAGATATAAGTTAAAAACCATAAGTTACAGAAACTTCAAACTTAAACATCAACTAGCACCAGAAAGCAGCGAGAGAAATAAGTGTGAAAAATTCTCAAACTTGATGTCTATTGAGCCTGATAAGACGACTAATCAATAGAAACACTCTAACCCTACAAAGGAAAACGCATTGCATATTATGTTCATAATTCATCTCTGTTCTAAAACGCAGCGTCTTGCCTAGGCGTCACGCCTAACCCCAAATCGGTGGGGTTACACGCTCGGTCGCTTGGCCGCCATTTTCTGGCTACTTCCAGCGCTTTTCAGCACCTAAAGCTGCTGCTCACTGCCATTGATTTTTGGGGTTTTTCAAAATTAACCGCAAATTGGGGCCGTTTTCTGACTTTGGTTACTATTTTAAAGCTTGATTTCTTCCTAATTTCACAAATTTTCGAAAATCCCTAACTGTCCGAAAACCTAATTAAAAAAAAACCTAATATCTTCAATCCCTTTTGCTTTTCATCAAATTGAACATCTAGAAACCTGACCCATCACTCAAACAACATTTCCTTGTGATCAATTTGTCCATGTTCCACCAACCTTAACCCTAATTTCAGAAATCCCCAATTTCCAAGGAATTTCATAGCCTAGGTGTCGGGTTGTATCCGACTAGCGCCTAGCTCGTTTTAGAATACTACTTCCGCAGAAGGTTAGCATATCCATCAGTGTTCACCAACAAGAATCCTTACTCCAGCCCTTTATATGCACAGTTCTTGTGTTAGTACAAGGTTCTATGTCTCTCTTATTAAGAGTTCTTCTAAAATCATCTTCAATTCTGGTCATACAATCAACTTTTGAACCTTGCCATTTGCAAAATTTAAACTTTCTTATGCCAGATCTCTTTTCGAACAAAAGTTAAATCAATTCAAATTTCAAAATAAGGTTTTGAATAACATCCTTTTTAGGTTATATATCACTGCTTATGAAGTAAAAGAAATTTGTGTCAACAATACTAAAAAGCCTCTAAACCTGTTTATCGCTTCCTGTCTCCTATTTGTAATTTGCTATATTAAGATTTCTTCCAAAATTGTCTACTGTATTCTGCGTGCAAGGCAGACCAGAGTCCCAAGGAACCAAAAATTTCAAATCACCCATACATAATATATTAGTCTAGCATTATGGTCAATCCTCCCTCAGCTCGCATGCATCAAAGGAACTACTCCTTAATATGACCAACATCCCAAAAAATCAACTTGAAGTGTCTCTAAATGGTAGGAATAAGCTAGAAGCGGACAATTCATTGAGCAAAAACAACAGTATGTGCAGAAACTCGGCATATATTCACCTTGTAGGGGATGCCGTCGGATATAAGCCCCCAGAAGCTGAACCCATGAATCTTACTCTATCCCCTGCAAGTTTCATTTAAGAGAATTGTCAGCAATGTTGAATTCAAGATAAGCACTTCCACATGGGGAACCACGGTAAAGAAGGAAAAGTGTGAAAGGCCTCTCAAGCAAAAATTTAAGGGTGCATACTGTTTTTTTTAGGGTCCAAAAGCATACCTATTCTAAACATGTGATTCTTAGATGTCCTAGCAGATGTGGTAGCTGTATAATTCTCCATCTTTGGTTGAGATTCAGGGCCCTGTGAAGGAGTGGGGTTCGAAGAGCTAGGTTGGTCAGATTCATTGGCAGGCGAATCCATGCTCTTGGGCAAATCAGTGGATGCAGGACCTTGTTTAACACAGCCACACGATTTTTCTGCATTTGATCCATCCTTCAGCAGCTCGGCTTCCTTAGAAGATAAACCCTGATACACATTAAAAATTCAAAATCCAACAATTTATCCACTTATCATAGTCATCTCATGTTTAAAGTTTTAATACCAGTAAAGAAGAAAATAAATAATAACGACAATACAAATATGACTTTCAACAATCAAAATTTTGTTCTTTGAGAATCAGATTATAAAAACTGTAGATCCCAGCAAAGCAGTAAGAGTATGAATGAAAGCTAATTCATCTTATTAGAGTCAAGCAAGTGAGTCTTGTCTTACACCCAAAAGTGAATGACTGTCAAATACGAGCAATTTTGCCCCAAAATAATGAGCAAGCGCCTTAGCCAACATCTCCTGATAGATCTCAGAACCTGAAAAAGAATTCACAAGAAAAATCTTAAATGTTTCATCATCGTGCACTAGTATAATAATAGAATGTGTATTTAGAATAACAAAAGTAAACTAGCAACACACCTGCAGGACCAGAGAGCAAAATCCGCGGATTTACAGTAGTTAGCTCCGAAGTGTACTTTGCATGGTCTTTGTGCTTCAAATGAATATATGAAGCTGCAATCAACACATTTTTTGTGTTCTCACTGCAAGACAAGAAGCCCAAAAATTAATAGCGGTTTTGTGCAATATATAACCCCACAGTCAACAATGAGCACTTCCACTTCTTTTTCTTTTCCTTTTCTGATTGGGAACAGCAAGAGATTTTATAAAGATATGATTTTATATAGTGTCATGATGAAGGTGAACAATAAAGCAAACAATAAACCAACATGCCACAAAGAAATGGATCGTAAAGCAACAGCATCACAATTAGCAATGAAGAAAACAGCAAATCTTGAAAGTCTCTTGAAGCCATACGAAACTCATACAGAAGAACAAATCAAACTTTATCCAACAATCAATAATTTCCTCCATGCAAGAATCCTCAACCATCCTCCTTCCCCTACATCTAAACAACCCATATGATTTCCATAATAATACAATTCTAAACCACTGCAGCCTATTCTCCTCCCTCCCCTAAAAGCACAATGTTGATTGATGATCAATAAAAAGCATGAAGACAACCCTAGACTTACTTAAACCATATTGGCATGTTATGAAGAAAAACAGAGCAAGTTATCAAAATGTGGAACTATGTCCAACAATTCTGACATGTCTATTGAGGATTAAAGATGCAAAAGATTAGAGGAGCTACAATATGAGATACTTGAAAGCATCATATTAACAAATATAGAAGATGGAATAATAAAATATATATACCTTAGATAATATGGGAAGTTTTCAAATGACTCTTGTAAGTTTGTACCATCAAGAATTCCAGCAAGAATGTCTTCTCTGAATACTGCACACCGTAGAGACATACCCAGCGCCGATGCTGGCTGTGAATCCCTTCTCCACTCGTTTCTTCCATCCAATACCTGTTTACATATACTTTTGCTCAATTTCAGATTACAACTAGTTGATGGAGCAAACATCCTCAAGAAAGGCCTTAGCAAATCATTCACCCCAGAGAGTTTTACGTTGCCTTCCTCGATGCTAGCATCCTGGTTGCATCCTACAGGAACATTCTTGCCAATTGATCCAATGTCTGCAGCTTTATCACTGTCTGTATTTGCAGTTGAATTGCCTCCCAAACCATCAAGATCAACCTCTGTACCATCACTATCGGCAGATGGAGTAGGCAACTCAGACTCTTGGTGGATTTTACTGGTGCTCTGAGCTGGAGACTTCCAACATGATAAATCTTGCCTCAGGCTGGAAAGAGATGCCAAAATAGAAGCCCCGGCCACAGCTGAAGGATCCCCTGACCTCCGTTCTAGTTGCAGAAATTTTCCTGGGCCACTTTGAACCTCTGTACCTTTATTGCAACCTCATTCATGAGTTGCTGAAATATCTATGTCGACAAGAATTAAGGATATCACCTGTATAATAGATACCATGCATATCATGCGCAAGAAACAAAAGGCACTATAAAAATATCCATCATGCGAAAAAGAACTAATTGTATAGCCTCTTATGCAGGAAAGGATACATAAGCATGGTTTCCCAGCGAACCAAAAATAACCTCGTCACCCGATTTCAGCTCACAACTTGTATTCTTCTTCACCGGTCTTCCATTTACTTGCACTGAACCCTTGCTTCCTGTGCTTTCTAGCACGGCCACAGCACTGCCTTCGCTCTGATCATGTCCACAAATAATGAGTACTCATACTGCATGTACATGTTTACGGAGTTTATCCCCACAAATAAAATAAAAACATCCATTACTAATAACAAAAACAAAAGACCAATACTATACCCAATGGCATCCTAATAAGGCACCCCAAAAGTACATCCAAGAAAACAGGAACATAAGTCTAGATTATAGTACATTGTCACTTGCAATCAAATTAGTTTAGATCATATCGCCAATCCAATATATGAAAGACGTTCTGGCACAAATTCGGGCAATACCTGTGCATGCTTGATCTTGCATAGAATTGCACTAATAGGTTGGTCTTTCAGCAGAAAATTGCAGTGTCTGCTTGATCCAATCGAGAAATTTGAAGTGAAAATAGATACATTTGCATTCTGCAGCAAATAAAATGCCTCAATAATCAAAAACGAGACTACAATTCTACAACAGCTAATGGTAATAGCTACTTTAAGAGTTATATTAAAACCAACAGCATAAAATAATAAACACATTAAAAAATTAGACATGAAGAACTCAGATTACCTGCCCAGACTGTGACAAAAGCCTGCACCAGGGTGTAGAAGTCACCAAATTCGGGTTTTGCTTCTGATATAAACTCCATGAAGAGAAAGAACTCCTCGGCTTCTCCATCACCACCGGCGTGGACCCTTCCAAAGAAAATAACAGAACCAAGGAAAATCCAATAAATTCAAATTCAAAATTCACTGAAAAGAACACTTAAAGACAGAGAACAAAAGACTGCACAAACTTCCTTTACAAGAGAGTAGAAAAATGAAAACAAACCACCTTCAGCGATCGATGCAGCCACGGCGACAGCTGGCGTGGCCTCCGTATTCCCGCCACTCACGTCCTCACCGGCGACCGGAAAATCGCCGGCCCCGCATTCTCCGGGATCCTCCGCCGCCGGAGTACACACTTCCTTAGAATTCTCCGTCGCCTGCACCGACTTCTCCACCGCACTGCTATTTTCGACCTAAAATTCCACACAATTCAAAAGTCAAATCCCGTAATTCCACCAAAACAAAGAAGTCAAAAAAGAATCCACAGACCTTATGACGCTTCGGCGACGGAGGCTTGTCCTCCGGCGATGAAGATCTCTTGCTATTGTTGCCAGATAGAGATCCACTTCTTCTCGTTGAAACCATGACTCCCTGCTTATTGTTTCTCTCTGTTCAATACTTCAGAGAGAGAGAGGAAATGAAGTAAAAGAAAATAAAAGGCTTCTCAAATAATTTGTTGGAGGAATTAATAATTTGTATTATTTAATTTAATTTATAATTTTTTGTTATTTGTCTGGGGTCGGTTAGTGTACAGAAGTTTGGTGCATCCGTCCGTAATGACATTATGTAACTTGTGTGCCAAAAAATCTAAACTGAGACCATTATTTTTTATTTTAAAAATAAATATCCAACTCCGAATTATTAAATTCAGATTTTTAATTTTTTTTAAAAAAAGAACTGAAATAAATAATAATTAGTTTTATTGAATTTTTTAAATTTAATTATGTTATATTATTTTATATTTTATGTTTGTTATATTATTAATTTGTTTGATATTTAGTGTTGTTTAATTTCATAAAATATTTATATTTTTTTAATTATGATTTTTTTAGATTTTAAATTATCTAAATAATTATTATATCAGGTGTAGTTATGATTATTAAAATTGAAATAAATGCTAGATTTTGTTACTGATTTTTTTAATTTTTATTGTTATTGTAAAAAAAACACAAAAAAAAAATTGAATCTAACCAATATTAAAAAATAATTATAATTATTTAAAAAAAAACAAATAACTTCTTTTTATAAAAAACGAATAATTATCAAATCCTAGGTTTTATGAATTGGGATTGGTTGTTTAGTATACGTTAGCAAGTACTTTGTTTTGTTGGGTCTTAGGATACGACGCCGTTGTAGCTAGTGAGTCTTTAACAGCTGGATTTGGAGAAGTGAAAACTTCAATGTATGCCGTTACATTGGTGACCAGATTGATTAGCTTCTGCTGCTTCAGCTTCACTTTCGAATTTCGATTCCATCAGCATTTATTCTGCAATGTTGCTATTATATTACTTTAAATGATTCCTGTAAAAAATATATATAAAAAAATATGTCAAAAATTAACAAATAAAGGTTAAAGTAAGTTGACTTTCTTATTATTGTTTTTTTTTTAATTACTATTTTTTGGGTAAATGCATAACTTTATTAATAAGGGGAAAAAATAAATGACTACATGAAAATTAAAACAATCAGTGAATAGGGAAAGCTCCAAACATCCGTGAAAACCTTTTTTTATGAATAGGAGTGGGCAACAAATCCCTTCAAGTGAATTTAGAGTAGGTCAGAGTCAGACAGTTTCGGGGGTTTCAGTTTGTGACCGTTGGATGTAAATTTAACTGTCACATCTTAATATATCTGGGACATGATTGGCATGAGACGATGAAACCATCTCCCTGACCTCATTACTAACATGTGCACTGCATGACTATTCATAACCTATACATGCCTAACAAGACGTGAACTAACTCTTGTCTTATACTTATATTACACAACTGACTTGACTATCAAGCATACAAAATCTTGACTATCACACGCAGGACATAACCTGAACTAATCCTAGCTTGAGCTAATGTAATTCATATTTGCACTGTTGTGTCGAATGCCCATTAACATGCATAACAACTCATGGATTGCACATGTATACCCGAAATATAATTTTATAAAAATTAATTGTCTTGTTAACATTTTATAAACATGTATCATTACACATGGATTGCTCAAAACATATTTATCCTAGCTAAAACTACTTAAAGCATATACTAAAATAACATGAATTGAACATGAACATAATATGGCCCAATGGCTCAACATGACATAAATATATATAATGGACCTTTGACTCTACATCTGACACTACAAGAAATTACAGTTTTAGCGACGGAATTTAGCGACGGAATATTCAGTTTCAAAATTTAACGCCGTAATTGAAACGGATAATGAAATTAGGGACGGAATTTAGCGACAAAAAAAATTTCATCTCCAAATTAGAGACGGAAATGAAAATCCGTCGCTAATTAGAGACGGATTACTATTCCGTCGCTAATTTTGTTTAGAAACAGAATTTTATCTTCGCTAATTAGAAACGGAATTCAAATTTCGTCGCTAATTAGAAACGAAATTTCAATTCAGTCGTTAATTTTAATTTTATTTTTATTTAAATTTTTTTGTTAATTAAAAACGGAATTGTTTCGTCGCTAATTAGAAACGGAATTTCAATTTCGTCATTAATTTTAAATTTTATTTTTATTTAAATTTTTTTGTTAATTAGAAAAGGAATTGTTCCGTCGCTAATTAGAAACGGAATTGAAATTTCGTCGCTAATCTTAAATTTTATTTTTATTTAAATTTTTTGTTAATTAGAAACGGAATTGTTCCGTCGCTAATTAGAAACGGAATTGAAATTTCGTCGCTAATTAGAAACGGAATTGAAATTCCGTCGCTAATTAGAAACGGAATTGAAATTCCGTCTCTAATTAGAAACGGAAGTAAAATTATGTCACTAATTAGAAACGGAATTGAAATTCCGTTTCTAATCTTAAATTTTATTTTTATTTTAAATTTTTTTGTTGTTTAGAAACTGAATTTTTCCGTCGCTAATTAGAAACAAAATTCAAATTACGTCTCTAATTAGAAACAGAATTTCAATTCCGTAGCTAATTAGAAATGGAATTGAAATTCCGTTTCTAATTTTAAATTTTATTTTTATTTTAAATTTTTTTGTTGTTTAACAGTGGAATTGCAACTGCCCCGATATCTGTATCACTTGCACCATCTCCTTCATGTAAGTATTCCGGAGTTTTTACGTATTTATGTGTGTCTGTATGTGTGGCCTTTTTTTTACCGTGCCCATGAAATAATCTTTAAATTTCCCGCCTCTCTAAAATTTTTAATTTTTTTCAAAAAACATTTATAGCTACGGAAATATTTCGTCCCTAAATATTTTTAAAATTTTAAATTTCCCGCCTTTCTAAAATTTAAAATTTTAGTTTTTATTTTTTTTTTTCAAAAAAAATTATAGAAACAGAATTTTCGTCGCTAAATAGAGACGAATGAAAATTCCGTCTCTAAATAGAAACGAAATTTTCCGTTGCTATTTCGCGACGGAATAATAACCGTCGCTAATTAGAGACGGAAATTATGTCGTTATATAGAGACGAAATTTCCATTTGTCGCTAACTTTAGCGACGGATGGTATATTTCCGTCGCTATTTTTTTTTACGACCAACAAAATAGAGACAGAATTTTTCCATCGCTATTTCGTCGCTAATGGTCAATTAACGACGAATTAGCTACGGATTTTCCTGTCGCTATTTGGCAGTTTTCTTGTAGTGTGACAACTGACCCTAATGACCGCAATTGGTATCCATCATCCTCAAGCTCGTCTTCCACATACATACATGAAATCCATGCAAAATGAAAGTGAAAGTGGTAAGTCGTACGAACGATTTAGTGAGTGAACATAAAAATATTAAATAATGTATTGTCATATACGTAAATAACTGAATAACTATAGCAAACATGGATCATGAAATATAACGAAACTCATATACATATATGTAGAACTGTATCATGATCTAAGAACCTGTAACATAACTGGAAACTGGAACATGATAATGTGAATGCAATATAAAACTGAAAACATTTCATGACCCAGAAACCATGGCATGACCTGTAAATGTCAACGTGAAGCTGAAAGTTGTAAACATGACTTGAAACTACATCGTGAATTGAAAGCATGTCTGAAAACTGTAAGCATGAAAACGTGACTGTATTACTGTAAAAAGTAATCCTAAGCTGAGAATTGAATCATGAAACTTGAAAACGTAAACTTGAACTTGAAAATTGTAAACGTTAAATGGAAACATGACAATAAATTTTAAACATGAAAACATGAATGTAAACTGATTTTCATGAAAAATCTCACCAGTATCGTAACCTTGGGGCGTGAAACCTATTTAGCAAGACCTACCACCGCATAAGTAATAGAACATGAACATGAACATGAAATGCCTAAGAAGGTCACTGAAAGACCATTAGGCCTGCTGAGCTGAGCATACCTAGGATAGTTATGAGTAATGGTACTTTACTCATAGTTTGAAAATATTTCATTTCTTATTCTTGTAAATTATTTAATGAAAAACTTGAACTGAAAATCATGAAAATCTTGAACTTGGAAACATATTTCATGAAAATGTAAGCTGAAAACATAAAACATGGAAAACATGAACTGGAAACACTTAAATCATAAATTAAAAATATAATCATGGTTATAGACTGAAAAATATAAACTGCAAACCTGATTGTACATGAAAACTTAAACTATAAACGTAAATATGAAAACGTAATCATGAAGATAATGATGTAATATGAAAACATAAACATAATATGAAAAGCATATTCATGCCTTGAAAATTGAAATATAACCTGAGAACTATATAACATATAAATATAAACTGAAAACTGTACACATGAACTACATTGTGATCTTGATAACATGACTTAACTGTAATGTGACATAAACATGAAAACATGGCCTGAAAATATAATGTGTCTTGCAAGCATTAAAATATTGTTGGAGTTGGTTCTTGGAGTGCCAATCCGAATAATATATTGTACATTTTATTATTTATTAATAAAATAACTAGATTTTCATTTCATACCTTATTAATGATATTGTCATTATGCATATTAGATTGATGTATAAATGTGTTAATAATGATATCGGCCTTAGAATAGTCTTGTAGTAATATTGGACACTATGTGATCCGACATTTGGATAGTATTATTATTATAAATTATTCTTAAAGTAAATATTCATACTCATTGGTTTTGGAATACGGTCGAATTCATATAACCTATAAGACTAGCACATGTCATATATTGGAATTGGAGTTCCAATGGTTTAACCCGATGTACCATGAGCTTTGGAAGCTCGTATAGACGTGTGGGTATTGGTTGGACCGAATACTGAATGACTCACAGGTGATTCCTAATAGTTATAAGTACACACCATCGTCAATAGGAATCTCCATGAGTCGAGTAGCATATGTAATCCTTTGACTATAGGATAACATTGATTTTGTGTGAGATCATCCACACTTTGATGTCATGTATGTTAGAAACCTTTCATGGCCTATGATAAGAACCTGTCTGGAACAAGTCAAGCAAACCCTTCCACGTGTTCTAAGCCTCAAGAACTGCGAATCTTGATTTTGTAAGAACAAAATCCTTCCAAGATCAAGTACAACCCTTAAGGAACCTTGCCCTTAAGAAACTTTCTTGATTTCTTTGGAGAATCTTGAACAGCGATACAGCGCCATAACGCTTTCCACACGTTGATAAGCTTTCGTTCCGTAGAACCAATGATGAATCCACTCCCTCAAGATGACACAAGTCACTTTGTTTTGTAAAAAAAATATGTTCTTAATTAATTATAAATTACAATGAATAATGCCCATTTAAATAGGTGGCTAACCTTAATTCTATCCAAATATAATAAAACCCTAGTAAAATAAACCCAATAACACATAAAATACTTTAAAATTTCGTGCATGGGCTTTCTAATTTAATTAAAGTTCAACCCAATACTTAAACATCACATAACCTTAAAAATATGAAACATAAAAGTTGTAGAGATAACTTGCTTCTGTATTGTGACCAAGAAGACTTTTGAATTGAACTTTGATGTAAACTACAAAGTTGTAGATCCATGCGTCCTCTTTCCAATGCAACTTGAATCACTGAAATCGAACATCGGATGAGAAAGTTGTGTCCAAAATACGAAGATTGTGCAAATCCCACCACTGCTAATGCACCATTCGGATATTCAGCCTGAAATCAATCAAGGCAGCCCATGTACATCCAAGACACATTTCATTCTCGCCTTAGAAATAATAAAGCCTTTATATAAAGTCTCATGTATGGACCAAACTCCAGAACCCAAGGAATCTTCCAAATCCACCAAAAAGGCTCAAATACACCAATCTGACCAAGCCATGCAATCAGCCACAACTTAAAGTTAACACGGCCCAACAAACTGAGCTCATTCTGGATCATATCAGCATGGCCTCTAGATGTTCATTGGGTATGGACCGATGCACTCGTTAATCAAGTGCAGATCAAGATATGACCCGTCGGCTCGTATGTGTACCATAAGAGGTTTATGTATCCATGTAAGTAAGTCACGATTCTTAAAATTTTGTCCAAATTCGATCACCTATGGTGGATCGCATATATCATAAATAGTTTCTGATTAGTTGTAAAGAATCGTGGATATGTCGGTATGAGATGTGCACCTCAGAAACTTGACGGTATATTCTATGTTTCCTTAGCATAACTCAGATAGCCTATACGGAGGGATTGATAAACATATGTGATGACCTTGACTTATATAGTTCAGAAATGTCTTTTGTGTTCTTAGCGAATTCGGAGGTGGCCAAATTGCGTACATATTAGCTAGGCTTATATGATGAACATGTCTGAATTTAGAGAGTCATAATATGAAGTGTACTCATTGAGCACTTAGTTAGCCGATTAATTTTGATAAAAGATAATATTCGATATTATAATTATCAACTAAGATAATCAAGTGTTATTTGATAACATTGATTATTTACTTTGACCTAATTGAATTAATTGGATTAATTCAATAATTATACAATGGCTTAATTTTAAATTCATAAATATCTCTACCATTTGAGGATATTTTGGTAATTCCAAATATGTAATTATAAGTGTTTTTGGCTTGATTTAATTGGATTAAATCAAAGCGAAAGACATGTAACTAATCAATTAATTAAGTTTTGTCTTGATTTAATTGGATTAAATCAAAGTGGTAGACAAAGGTGATTAGTCACACCTAATAATACATATTTGGATAAATTAGATTAAGCCCACATAAAAGTTAATTATAACTTTTATTAATTAAAAATTGTCTAAATTTTGCTATAAATAGCAAGCTTGAGCAAGATTTTAATTAAGCTTGTGAAAGCTAAATACAAGTAATTCTTGGAGAAATTAGCCTAAGTTAGAGAAGTGTTTTAAGAAGCTTTGGAAGTTCTTTACAACATTTCATCTAAGAGAAATCAAGATTGGATCTTCGAGTGAAGCTTGCTAGCATTGGAATCAAGATTGATCTTGGAGTCAAGCTTGCAAACCTTGGAAGTTCTCCAACCATTTCAAGAAAGGAGAAAGAGATTGGATCTTTGTATCAAGCTTACTAAGTAATATTTGATTTTCTCCTAAGCTATGTTCTTTATTAGTGAGTTTTTGTTAGTGAGACATATAGTGATGAATTATGTATTGGATGCATGATTACATAACTTAAAGTTGACATAAGGTTAATGAATTGTGTTAGGATGCTTTGAAAGTATAAGCACAATATGTTTGTTATTAGGTCAAATATGTTCATGTTGGACATTGAACAATTAATAAGAGTTTGGAACTATAAATTAAAGCTTAGAGCTATAGCTATCATTCTAGAATTATTTGACCACATTTGGGTGAACTAGAATTGTTCATGAGACATTTTATAATATGATTCTAAATTGGTTTGTGTTTTGATTCAAACAAATACATATATGTATTTAGAATATATGTATGTTAGTTGTATAACATGTGTTGTGGTTGGTTTTGATGTTAAAATTGATTTTAAGGTGTATTGAACTGATAGGAGAAAATTGGAAGTGTTTAGGATTGATTTGAAGGTTGAAATTGCCCACTGCCCAGAGGAGCGTCGCGATATTGACCTTCCAACGTCGCGACACTGAGCATCAGACATCCGGGCATCGCGACTCTCACCTTTACGCATCGTGACTCCAGGACGTTGAGCTCTCGCATATTTCTCTAGCAGATTTAGGCATCGTGACTCTCAATCCTCCACTAAAATTTAATTTTCTCCGTTTCGGAGTTTCTGGACTCCGATTTGGTCCCCGTTTTTTCTTACGGACTCATATCGGAATGTAGTTTTCATTAAAATATTTTAAAATACACATGTCCTTGATATTCTTGGGTTAAACTCACTTCCGTTGCGTGGGACACTGATCCGACCCTAGGGGTTCCACAACCGCCCTAACAAATGTGACCTGAAATATGACATGAACTGTAACATGAAAGCATGATATGAGAACATGACATGACTGTTTAATTTAAGCTACTATAATGACACTACTACGCATGATTATGACGTGACATACTCGTGACATTTTATAGAGACATAAATGATATGATTCTAATTTAATATATTTCCATAACATGAAATTTATACATCATTATACCAAACCACCTAAAATTTGTAGCTATGAACAACTCAAACCCTTGGTGGCTTGAATCTAATCCAATCAATACATGAATCATGTCATCAAATACCTATTTAAGCATGATTATTAATTTATAACGCGTAAACTTAAAATTTTGGCATGAATGTAATCCGGAAGACATGCATGAACTATTAATTGAAAACATACGTGAACTATATCATGAAAGACATGTTTGAATTATAAATTGAAAACATAAACTAGAATCTATGCACATTAACTATAAACCTATATAGCATGGACTAAACATAGATGATGGACACTAAAAAGTGTACATTTAATAAAGAGAAAATAATCATTTTACACTTATAGTTTCATTAATCCCCTTAATTTAGCATATTTATAAAATAATAATTAAATTTATGTTTTATATATTTTTATTGTGATTTTATTTCTTATGTAGGTGAAATGATACTTTAGATACATAATTAGAAAAATGGACGTGAAATTTGGATTTTGGAGGCCAAAAAATTAAAAGGGCATTCTAACAATGTACAATTTTGAAAAATCTAGTTTTGCATAATTTTCGTATTTTGGTCATAACCTTTTACTCCGATATCGGATTGAGGCCATTTCAGTTCTAGATGAAAGAAGACTTAAATATATACAACTTTTATGTTTAAAAGATTTTCTAGTTTTGAGTTTTTTAGGTTGAAATTGATGAAAAATCCAATGTAAAATATTTATAAAAGGAAAATGACAACACACAGAAAGGTATTTATCATTTTCCATTTGCATGCAAAAGTCATACAACTTTTGAAAAATTGTATGACTTTAAAAAATGCTAATAATAATAATAAAAAAATATTTTGTAAAGATAGAGGTGTCGAGCCCTCTACTATAAATAGAGGTGCTCATCACCTCATTTTCTTCATACTTTCTTATGAGAATTCTCTGAAAAACTTGGAAGAGAGTGTCTTGTGTGTTTTAATTTTTTCAAGCTTTTTTTGTAATTTTTTCTTTCAATAATAAAATTATGTGTATTTTTATTCAAATCATGTGTAGCTAATTTCATCCTCTTGTGGTAAATTGTGAAGTTTTTAATATGAAAATATAGATTAATATTACTTTTATTATAATATATAATTTATAATCTAAATATTATTATTTAATTTAAATCTGGATTATTTATTGACAAACTTTGATATCGCATATATGGCTGGTTTTATTTATTTTGCATAATTGAGTACCTAACTGAACTTATTATAGATAAATATTGCTACCGCTTATATGGCTGGTTTTATTTATTTTGGCATAATTAATTCTTGAAATAAATTAACTGTGTAATATTGACAATTTATATATTATAAAAAGTAAGATTTTTAAATTAGAAATATTAAAAATGAATCACATAGCCCCAGTATTTTATTTTATTATTGCAGTCTAATTTAAAATTTTCAATCACTTCAAACAAATCAAGTTTTTTTTTTTTTATTCGAATTATTATTTTATCTTATTAAATATATTCCTTGTGAATCGATCACGAACTTACCAGGTTATTTTATTACTTCGATACTCTTATACTTGGGAGTAAAGAATCACTTTGTGAGAGTGTCAATAGAAATTATGAATTTTAAACACATAGTCATAAACTGTCATGCGTATTGATTTATGTATACAATGCTCGTATGAAATTCGTTACCTATTTTATAATAGGTATAAGATGAACTTCGTCCAAACGAATTCCCTAACCATTACTTCTAAATGGGAACACAAACAAATGATCATATAACTTGTCAACATATGACATGTAAATATAAACTCAAACGTACATATATGGCTTGTGAAAACATAAACTATACTTATGAAACGTGAATTGTAAATTTAGTGCATAAACTACTACTTATGAAATCTTAAGTAGCTGGAAAAATATAATGGACATGTAAGTCATGACTTGAGCATGAAAACATAATTTGAACACGAAAATCATAATTTTAAATGTAAAATAACCTAACTGGAACTTGAATTACTTAATTTAAACATGAAAGTATGTCCTGAGACTTGAAATACGCAACTTGAACATGCATATGAGAAGAAAAACATAAACTTATAAAAACGAAACATGAACTTACATATATAAAATGTAATGTGAACATAAGCATGAAAAACATAACGTGAACCTGAGCATAAAAAACTTAGCATAAACACGTGAAAATCATAACATAAACATGCACATGGAATACGTAGCATGATCATGTACATAGAAAACGTGACGTGAATATGGACTTAATGACGTATCATAGACTTGTAAATGTGACTTGCATGTAAATATGAAAACACACGTAAACATAACATAAAAATGTTTTGTGAACTAAACATGAGAAACTCAACATGGACGTAAACATATAATCATAGCAGTATGTAAACATAAAAACACAATAAACTTAGGAAAGTTAAAAAAAGCAGTACTCACTCATCAACCGTTCCACGACATAATTGCCAAATATAAACAAATGCATACCTCCGACAACAACACTCCTAATCAAGCTCGCGCTAAACATGGAAGTCTACAAGACACTACCATATCAACACAATCGCATTAAACTCACGGCCATAACTTAGGCCACACTTTATATATATATATAACAATTGCCAACATCATCACCTTTAATGCCACTCACAACCACACACACCATGATTCATTTCTTTATCAACTAAATCACTACCTACAGACGAAAATTACATGCTTATAAGGTCGCCAAAACACAACATTAAGTCTTCCATCACCCTCATAATTTCGGCCATGACTTACCTATATCACATTTTCCAAAATCAACCAAAATTCATACATAACCCATGATAAAACTTCAATTTGTGCATAATAAGCTCTCTTAAAAACACTAAAATGCAAAAATAGACTCAAATCATGTTTAGGGTTTCATGAGTCTCAAACAAGTCCCCAAGGGGCGCAGCCCAGCTGTTTGAGCTTGGGACTTTGTCTTCAAGGTCACAAGTTCAAATCCTAGGTAGCACCCTTGTAAGAGTCTGGGATAACACCGGTTTACCCAAGCATCAATCGAATGACGTGGGGTCTCCCGGTATTCCAAAAAAAAAAGTCTCAAACAAAACTCAAGAAACAAAATCAAAATATTAGATAACTATTAGAATAAGATTAGAAGTTTACTTGCTTGATTTGAACAAAATAAAAAATTACAAAGAAATTGCCAATGTTTCATGAATGGCCATGCTCTTGTAAGGAAGAAAATAAAGAAAATATATCACTTTGATTTAATCAAATTAAATCAAGACAAAACTTAATTAATGAATTAGTTAAATGTCTACCACTTTGATTTAATCCAATTAAATTAAGACAAATACACTTATTATTGCTTATCTGTAATTACAAAAATATAATCCAATATTAGAGATATTTATAAAATTACAACAAAGCCCTTGTGTGATTTTAGATTAATCCAATTGGGTCAAAGTAAATAATTAAATAATATTTGATATTATAATTTCTGAACTATACAAGTCGAGGTCATCACATATATTTAAAAATCTCTATGTCGTAGGCTATCCGAGTTGTGCTTAGGAAACTGTAGGCATGGTACAGAGGCACGGCGTCGCTGCCCGGGCTCGCAGCCCGGTCGGGAGTACGGAATAGCCCGCGGGGGACTAAACCGGAGAATAAAATGGAGTCGCCACCCAGTGTGAACTGGGAAATGATTTAAGGCCGCACTCACCCCTCGCAAAGGAAGATCTCAAACCGTTGGGTTCGGAATGGTCCCTTACTTATGCCAATTGTAATGAAAAGATTTATGCAATAGTATAACCAGGTCTTATGCTAAACATGCAAGATAATGTAATCAACACACATCGCACACCCATAACCGTAAACAAATAAACAAAAGGAAGACAAATGCATAGTTCCATAGACATATTAAACAATGAAGCATAATAACGTAACTAATAACAACTATACAAGCATTAATAATAAAAGCGGATAATTAGATATGTAATGCAAACAAGATGACCAAAGAATCAAACATGCATGAAATATGATGGAAGGAGGTCTGTTCACTGTGTGTGCATTCGTCCAGCGTTCGAAAACACGTTCGAACGGGATAAGGTCTAATGCATGGTAAAACAGAATACATGCGCGTTCGAGTAGCGTTCTAAAACGCATTCGAACGAAAATGAGATAGAATATTTGCGTTCATATAGCGTTCGGAAACGCGTTCGAACGGGGTAAGACCTGATGCATGATAAAACAGAATACATGCGCATTCGAGTAGCGTTCTGAAACGCGTTCAAACGGAAATGAGACAGAATGTTCGCGTTCGTATAGCATTTGGAAACGCGTTCGAACGGGGTAAGACCTGATGCATTATAAAACATAATACATGTGTTTTTGAGTAGTGTTGTGAAACGCGTTCGAACGGAAATGAGACAGAATGTTCGCGTTCGTATATCATTTGGAAACACGTTCGAACGGGATAAAACCTGATGCATGATAAAACAGAATACATGCGCGTTCGAGTATCGTCATAAAAGGCGTTCGAAATGACTGGGTCATAATGTATACGTTCGTGTAGCGTTTGGAAATGCGTTCGAACGATATTACAAAAGTGGTATCTAAAATGACACAAACACATGCGCGAATACTTCTCAAGCGGTACGTGGAGTTGTATCTCAAGTACAGACCGCACTACCGTCCATTCGGATTCAGCTACGGAATTTATATCTGGATTTCTATCCAATATACCGCAAAAGGCAAAACTCAAGTACTAACGCAACATGAATGTAAAGTGAAGAATGAAAACATAACCAAAAAGGGTAAATGACAAGATCAACAGAAGAATAGCGCGACAAAACTATGGTAAAGGTAGCCTTTGGGCGTTTCCCTCAAATAGAGGACCTTTAATCCAATATGATTAACCTATGCGCACTAGATTATCAATGCATGAATAACGAAATAAATTATATGGGACTTGTATGCCCGATTGAACATATTTCACATTCAATCGAGTGTACTTCGTCCGGCGTGGCAAAACATGTGGTCAAGGTAGCCTTTTGGCTTTTCCCTCAAATGGAGAACCTTTAATCCAACCTAGTTAGCCCATATGCATTAGATTAACAATACGTAAATAAAGAAACAACACATAGAAAATAAATAGCGGGATAATAAACACAAAAATGCCTAAGACATGATAAATGAACCTGTCCAGAAGGCCCGCGTTCGTGTTGCGTTCGGAAACACGTTCGAACGGGGGCGAGGCAGAATGCATGCGTTCGAGTAGCGTTCGGGAACACGTTCGAACGGGATGATGAAAGTGGCATCCATAATGCAATAAACACATGCAGGATGTTTCCCCAAGCGGGACGTGGAGTTGTATCCAAAGTACAGACCGCACTACCGTCCATTCGGATTCGACTACAGAATTTATGTCTGGGTTTCCATCCGATATACCACGAGAGGCAACACTCAAACGTTAACACAATGCAATCATGAAAATAGACGTGAAGTATGATAATGCATATAACAGCACACAAACGAAGAGACAAACATGCAAAATGATAAAAAGCTAATAATATAAAATAAGTGCGCGATAAATAGATAAATGAACGTTAAAGAAAGATGTGACCAAGAGTTTGGTCGTCTTTGATATAGGACCTCGCACACCCGGTTGGACATATTTCATGTCCAACCGAGCGTGCCGCATCCAAACTACAAAATAAAAAAAGTAATAAAGGGTGCCCTCAGGTCTTACTTTTTAAGTTGCTCCTCGGAAGTACGTTACGTCGTCACCGGAAGGGTTAATGCTCTGTAACTTTTCTGGTTTTCTGGTTCAATATTTTCCCTCGTTGTTCTGATGTTTTCGCTGCTGTTTTCTTAGTCTTTCCTCGCAGTTTTTAGCCATTTTTTTGCTGCTGTTTGGTGAGTGAATTTTGGTGATATAAGGGGCTGGTTTTTGGGTGATTTTAGGTTGCTGTTTTAGGGTTATTTTGGGACTGGTTTCGGGTGTAGAGCTGTAGTTTATGGGGCTGTTTTCGGTGATGTGAGGCTGCGGTTTAGGGGGCTATTTTCGGTGGTGTATGGCTGCAGTTTAGGGGGCTATTTTCGGTGGTTAATGGATTAATGGTTGTTGTTCTTGTGACGTATGTTTGTTTGGCTTATTGTTTACCGAGAGAGAGAGTGGGTGGTGTGTGTTCTAGGGTGTTTTTTTTTGTGAGGAGCTCATGAGGATTATGGTTGGTTTAGGTCTCTTTTTATAATGGTGAGCTAGGGTTTCTAGGTAAGGAATGAAATCATGCAAATATGGGATGTGTTTAATTAAATTATTTAGGGAAATAAATTTGTGGAATTTTGGTGGGGAATATCTTTAATTTGGAAGGTGATTGGATTTGATTGGATTTAAATCTTTGGTAATTAGGAAGGTGATTTATTTATTTTAGGAATGAGATTTGATTTGATTTAGACATGTGTTTAATGTGTTTTGAATATTTTGGATGGGATTTGGTGGGCCTTGGGCGTGTGGGTTGGTTCTTTGGTGGGCTTGGGCGTGTGGGTTGGTTTTGTGTGGGCTTGGGCGTGTGACTTGGTGTGGGCTGTGGGGGGTTTTGGGCCGAGGCCAATAGTTAAAACATTGATTAATCAAGCGAACTCGAAGCTAAACAAACGATTTAAATCTGATGATGTACTTATTTTTGAATTTTCCCTTCCGATGTCCGTTTCCCGCAACTTCCGGAACTTATCGGGTAGTGCCTCCAAACGAGGCTCATCATCGGGCTTTCATGCAAAAATGCAAGTGTCTACAAAAACATAAATTACACCGTCAAGTTTCCGAGGCGCACATCTCATATCGACATGTTCAGTATTCATTACAACTAATCAGAACATCATTTCTGATATATGCGATCCACCCTAGGTGATCAACTTTGACTAAAGCCTTAAGAATTGTGACTTACTTACATAGATACCTAAACCTCTTATGGTACACATACGGGCCAACGGATCATATCTTCATACACATTTGATTAACGAGTGCATCGGTCCATACCCAACGAACATCTAACGGTCAGACCATGAAAGGTCTCTGACATATATGGCATCAAATCGTGGAGGATCACACAAAATTAATGGTATCTTATAGTCATAGGATCATATATGCTACTTAACTTCGATGAGATTTCTATTGACGGTGGTGTGTGTTGAGACAGATGTGGAACCCCTAAGGTCAGATCCGTACCCCGCACAGTGGAAATGGGTCTAACTCATGGATATCAAGCATTCGTGTAATATTGAATAATTTAATGGAATACTATATTCCATTACGAGTGTATAGGAAAAAATGGGCCGAATCGGAGTCCGGAAACTCAAAAATTGGAGAAAATAAGCGCACTGTAGCGTTGTGTGCATGCGCACAGTTTTTTTTTTTATTTCAAATTGTTTCTCAAATGTCCTTCAGCTCTCTGGAAACATAGAGCTGAATGAAATATGGTTTTCAACTCTAAATCCTTCCAGCCTTCCCTAAACACTTCCAAAAATACCCAAAATTAATTTTAATTTCAAAACCAACATCAACACATGTTATAGAATAAAAATCAAGTTTTTCAAAATATCAAATATTTTTACAAAAACATAAATTTATTCTAAACATGCACTTGCGTAAATTTTGAAACCAAAACACAAACCAAATTAGAATCCTTCAATGACATGACTCATAAACAATTATAGGTCACCCAAAGATGGTCAAGTGATTCTAGAATGGTAGCCTTAACTCCAAGTTATTATCTAGAGTTCCAAACTCTAATTTTATGTCTATGTCTAACATAAATATTTTGACCCAATTACAATCATATGATGTTTATACTTCCAAAACATCCTAACACAATTAATTAGTCTAATTTCAACATCAAGTTATGTTATTATATATCTAATACATAATTCATCACTATATGTCTCACTAATGAAAATTTACTAATGAAAAACATAGCTTTTGGAGAAGATCAAACTAGCCTAGTAAGGTTGATTCAAAGATCCAATCTATTTCTCCTTATATAAATGTTGTGGATAAATTTCAAAGTTAGCAATCTTGACTCCAAGATCCAATCTTGATTCCAATGCTAACAAGCTTCACTCCAAGATCCAATCTTGATTTCTCCTAATTGAAATGTTGTAGAGGTCTCACAAAACTTCTCTAAACACTTCTCTAACATAGGCTAATTTCTCTAATTCTTACTTGTATTTAGATTTCTTAAGCTTGATTAAAACATTTGCTCAAGCTTGTTATTTATAACAAAACTTAGGTAATTTTTAATTAATAAAAGTTTTAATCAACTTTTATGTGGGCTTAATCTAATTTTTCCAAATATGTTTAATTAGGCATGACTAATCACATTTGTCTACCACTTTGATTTAATATAATTAAATCAAGACAAAATTTAATTAATGTATTAGTTACATATCTTCCATTTTGATTTAATCCAATTAAATCAAGTAAAAAACACCTATAATTACATACTTCCAATTACCATATTATCCTCAAATGGTAGAGACAATTATGAAATTATGACAAAGCCATTGTGTAAATATTGAATTAATCTAATTAGGTCAAAGTAAATAATCAATGTTATCCAATAACATTTGATTATCTTAGTTGATAATTATAATATCGAATATTATCTTTTATCAAAATTAATCGGCTACCCAATGTTGGGGTTTTGGCCATTGGGCGCAGCGGAAGCGCGGGTTCGGGCGAAATCGTATTTTAAAACTTTTTCAAAATACCAAATAAATTATTCAATATCTAATATGAATAATTTATTCATATTTCACCTTAACCTATTTATTTAATATCATATATTAACATAAATAATGAGAAAACTCGCGAAACTTTCACGAAAACTGTTTTTCCGTAAAATTGCCTAAAACGCGTTTTTGACTGAACCGACTACCCGACGCTTATGGAAACTGCACAGGTCAGATCCAATAGTGTCGAGGCAGTTCATGGGCTGCCCAAACAGTGACAGAATCACTGTTTTCACAGCCGTCACCCGGTTGGCCCAAAATCCATCTGATAATGCCGTTTTTGGCCGTTTTCATTTATTTCAAGTCGGAAACACTTTCCGACAATTGTGCAAACTCCCAAAATTCATCCAAAACATTCAAAAGACCACAATTTCATCCCAAAAACAGAAACTTTTCCAGGTCTAAGCAGTAAACGAAATTGGCCCAAAAATCATACTTTAATCCAAAATTCATAAAGATTAATCTAATTAATCCAACACCAATTGAGTCCCACCATATATGAACAACTCTAGAACAATTCTAGGCTATCAAATGGTGGATTAATAACACTAGAATGACAACTAATTATCCAACAATAATTTGAACAAATTGGAAACAAATTACACTAATTAGTTCCTTAATCTACTTCACACATGCCTCAACCACTTCCATTCATCCATCAACAACCAAAAGCCCCAAATATTATAAGCTAAGAATCCCTATAACAATTCTAAGAAATCAAGAAACAAGAAACAAGTTTCAAGCTTTAGGGATTTGAAGATTACCTTTAGAAACTCCAAAAATACATAAGCCATTTTCTTGATTTTCTTCACTTATATTCTTGAATCATCAAGCAAAATCAAAAACCCATTTTGTTAGAAGGTTTCGGCAGCCATGGATTGAACCACATGAGAGATAAACAATTTCTTCCTTTTTTTATATATAAAGTGGCGTAAGTATAAAGTGTATAGAAATACACTTTATAAAAGAAAAACAATTTTTTATTTAATAAGCCAAAAGTAGGGTGAAAAGTGGGAACAAATTTTGGTCATATTTGCTTTAATTTTAATAATATTAAAAAGGCTAGGTGATAAAGCCAACACTTGGCTCAATCAAAATATATATTACTTTAATATATATTAAACAATAAATAGGCATGTTACACTTGTAAAGTAAAAAGTAAATTTTCTAATTCATAAATTAGATAAATTATATATTTACTTTTAAAGTGTCATGCCATCATTTATTAATAAATGTGTATCTAATCTAATTATGTATCAAATACAAATACACATTAGAACGACCAAAATTTTAGCGGCATGTGTAAATTCGTTTACCAATTAAACGATCTGAATTAACTCAATTAATCCGGTGAAGTATTATGAATAATCTGTATAATTCATATCGTGTTGCCCATGTGCTCAACTAGTACACTTCATATTGTGAGACTCTCTAAGTTTAGGTTTATCTGTCACGAAATCCAATTTTGTGTCCATAATCCACCCACTCATGGATTATGACGACCACATATAATATCGCTATACTATGCAAGTCGAGGTCATAACATACGTATAATCCCTCCGTCACAAGCTATCCGTATTATACCTGGGATATAGATCGGAACGTCAAATTCGTTCGGTATAATACAGCCGACTTTCAATTTATGATATCTAAATAACACTCGGAACTAATTTCCGATGTTATACCACAGCCATTGATTTACTAGATCACAAACACGTGGGGATGCCTATGCCCTGTACACAGGACTGGCGGATCCTATCTTGATACACACTGGATATCATGAGCATCAGTCCACACCCAACGAACAGGCAGAGGTCTGATCATGGATAGATCGTTGACGTGACTGTCATCAAAGTGTGGAGGATAACTCATATATCCCACTGTGGTATCTCAAGTCGAAGGACCACTATGCTCGCTCAACTCGAGAAGGTTCATATTGACGTTGGTGTACCATATAATAGGAAACCTTCAGTGAGTCGTTCAGTGTCTTATCAAATAAACACCTACATGTCTATACGAGTCTCCCGAGACTCATGGTTCACTGAGATAAATCATCGGATCAATTCACGATATACGACATGTACTGGTCTCAGCGGATTTTACTAACCGGCTCGTGTTAGTAAATCTTGACCAGGAACTTTATTTAAGGATATACATCTTATAATGCGCCTCCCAATGTCAATTACATACTACGTTGTAACTGCGCATTATATCGTAAATCTTATGGTCTTTTTCTAATATACACATATCACTAAACCGAATTTAGTTTCTGTCTAATCGGAATCAGATATCTAATCGTAATTAGACCGAATATTGTATAAAAGACAAAGGTGCTACCATAAAAATTAGTAATGTTATGGAAAATTGAACTGCTCGTATTTATGAATCGGACATAAATACGATCCGGATTGGCACTCTGAGCACCAACCCTAACACCCAAGTGCTCAACGAGTACATTTCATATTGAGACTCTTTAAGTTTAGACATGTTCGTCATATAAGTCTAGCTAATTTGTACGCAATTGGGCCACCTCCGAATTCACGAAGAACACGAACGATCTTTCTGAACTATACAAGTCGAGGTCATCACATATGTTTATCAATCCCTCCGTCGTAGGCTATCCGAGTTGTGCTTAGGAAATATATAATACACCGTCAAGTTTCCAAGACGCACATCTCATGTCGACATGTCCACGATTCTTTACAACTGATGTGATCCACCCTAGATGATCAGCTTTTTGGCTAAAGTCTTAAGAATCGTGACTTACTCACATGGATACCTAAACCTCTTATGGTACACATACGAGCCGATAAATCCTATCTTGATTCACACTTAATTAACGGGTGCATCGGTCCACTATCAACAAACATTTAGAGGTTAGACCATGAAAGGTTTCTGACATACATGACATCAAAGTGTGGAGGATCTCACACAAAATCAATGTTATCCTATAGTTAAATGATTACATATGCTAATCGACTCAAAGAGATTCCTATTGACGGTGGTGTGTACTTCCAACTATTAGGAATCACATGTGAGTTATTCAGTATTCAGTCCAACCAATACCCACATGTATATACGAGCTTTTCAAAACTCATAGTACATTAGGTTAAACCATTAGAACTCCAATTCCAATATACGACATGTGCTAGTCTTCTAGGTTATAGAAATTCGACCGTATTCCAAAACCAACAATTATGAATATTTACTTTAAGAATAGTTTATAATAGTAATATTATCTCAATGTCAGATTACCTAGTGTTCAGTATTACTACATGACTATTATAAGGTCGATGTCATTCTTAGCATATTTATACATCAATCTAATATGCATAATGACATTATCATTAATAAGGTTTAGAAATGAAATTATAGTTATTTTATTAATAAATAATAAAATATACAATACATTATTTGTATTGGCGCTCCAAGCACTAACTCCAATTGTGTGTACTTCCAACTATTAGAAATCACATGTGAGTCATTTAGTATTCGCTCCAACGAATACCAACATGTCTATACGAGCTTCCTCAGCTCATGGTACATCGGGTTAAACCATTTGAACTCAAATTCCAATATACGACATGTGCTAGTCTTCTAGGTTATGGGAATTCAACCGTATTCCAATACCAACGACTATGAATATTTAATTTAAGAATATTTTATAATAATAATATTATCTCAAAGTCGGATCACCTAGTGTCCAGTGTTACTACATGACTATTATAAGATCAATGTCATTCTTAACATATTTATATATCAATCTAATATGCATAATGATATTACCATTAATAAGATTTGAAATGAAAATGTAGTTATTTTATTAATAAATAATAAAATATAATATACAATATATTATTCGGATTGACGCTTCAAACACCAACTCCAACAATAAGAGATTGATAAGAATCATGTTTATGTTTTTTTTTTTTTGAATCCATTAGTCAAACTTGTATAAAAGGATCTCTTTGACACACTATTTTTGAAAGCGGTAAGATAATTCAATTATTCTAGAAATTTAATAAGTGAGACTTGGGCAAACTTGAGCTTGAGAGAAAAATACAACTTGAATGGAAGACCAAGCAACTTGAGAAAGACTATGATCTTCTCAAGAGACAACTTGAGAAATACTATGATCTTACATCATCTTGAGAGGTCTGAACTGTTCTATTGGATTTTAGGTGAAATATTTAATATTTCAAAATCTTTTGGTTTTCTATTGATAAATTAATTGATTGTTAATGTGGTTTATGTATTAATGTCCCAACTAAGATGTGCAACATTTCACATTCCAACATTTTACATTCTCTTTTCTTAACGATTAACTTATAAATGATCTAATAATATTTCCTTAATTCTTACTTATTCACATTCAAGCAATTAGTAAATGTTTTTAACTAAGATCTTTAGCTTTTCACATTCTGTAGCAACTAATGTTTGACTTAAAAAAAGAAGTTATTAATACCTAATTATAAAAAAGTACAATGGGATGCATGTTTCATGCATTGCTAAACTACAAAGGATCGCAAAATGAATCATTCATATATTGCAAGGTTGAATATGAGAAGAATAAACATGGTAAGTTATTCTAAGGAAATTATACAAAAAAATATATATTAATTATAATATATTTAATATAAATCTCGAGTATCGTGTGAGTCGCGATTTTGTTAAATTTTAAAACTCTTACTTTGCTCATGATTCGAATTTAAAAAGCTTTATTGCGAATGGCATAAACGTTGGATAATTAATTGATAGTGGATTATTAAAAGCTGTTGGGAATTGTCGTTTTGCATGAAAATAATACTAAGGAACCAATTTATAAATCATGTCCAGGGCTGCAATATACTCCACCCGTCCATGAAAGTAGAGTAAATGTAATTAAAGTAGTAAAGGGTTTTGAAGTTGTTTATTTAAATTCGGACTTAGAAAATATAATTGTGTCGTCTCGTATATAGTTTAGTGAGATTATAAATTCTCATTATAATATTTATAAACTAATTTATATTTTCAATCAATACTCTCTATAAAATGGTGCCAATAAAAATATCAATTCAAAATATAAGAATTTTCTAAAACATTGAAAAATTAATAAATAATACTTATAAACTAACTTATATTCTCATTATAATACTTATAAAATAGTTTAAACTCTCAATCAACACTCTCTACCAAACGGTGTAAATAAGAGTATTAATTCAAAATTTAAGAAGATATGTTTTTTTTTCTAAAATATTGAAAAAATTAATAAACAATACTAAGATTAGGTTTGTACTTTTTCAAACTCGGTTTATTTGAAAATCCTAATTTAGATTTTTGACTTACCGGATTCGGAAACCCATATCATTTATATCTGAATTTCAAGATGATTGCGGATTTTGTGACATTTTTTTACAAGTTAATTTTTTTCATTATTTAATTTAATAAAAAGTAACAATATATTAAGAATTAAAAACATTACACAGGTAATAAAAATCCAAAATAAATACAAATCATCCCTATATGTAAATTATGCAATATTTTTTAATTATTTAATTTAATTTTTTGGTTCGAATTTATAAGTTTGGATTTATTAAATTTGAACACATGGAGAAATTTGAGTTCTATATTTCACATTCAAAACCTGTGACACGCTCAAAAGTGGTTATTTTACTCCCAAGTATAAGAGTGTCGAAATAATAAAATAACCAGCAAGTCTGGGGTCGATCCACATGGAATAAATTTAGTAAAATAAAATAACAATTTGAGTAAAAACAAAAAGGCTTGATTTATTTGAAGTAATTGTAGAATTTTAAATTGGACTGCAATAATAAAATAAAATATTGGGGTTAGAGGATCCACTTTTAATATTTTAAATATAGAAATCTCACTTTTTATAATATATAAATTGTCATTATTACCCAATTAATTATGTCAAAACATATAAAACAAGCCATAAAGGTGGTGATAACTTTTGTCTATAACAAGTCCAGTTAGATACTCAATTATGTCAAATAAATAAAATAAGTTATATAGACGGTATCAAAGTTTATCAATAATTAATCCAGATTTAAATTAAGTATTAATCATTAGATTACAATTTATATATTATAATATAAGTGAGATTAATCTATATTTTCATTTTAAAAGCTTCACTCTTTTCCCCAACAAAAAGAAATTAGCTACTCATAATTTGAATAAAAACACACATAATTTTATTACTGAAAGAAAAAAAAAATACAAGAAAGCTTTAAAGAAAATAAAATACACAAGAATTGAAACTCCACAAATTTTCAGAAAGAATTATGGAAATCAGACAGAGGAAAATAAGGTGGAGAGCACCTCTATTTATAGAAAATTTGCAAGATTTTTCCATCATTTTCTCCACCATTTCCCCCACAATTTTTTCCATGTTTGGTGAAAGTTTCACAATTGTAAATTGTCATTTTCTATTTTTTTTATAATGACTTTAATAATTACACATAATACATTTTGGATTTTTATCAATTTCGGCATTGAAAACCTCACAATGAGAAAATCTTGTGAACTTCTAAGTTGTAGATCATTGAGTTTTCTTTCATCTGGAACTGGAATCACCTTACTCTAATATTGGAGTAACAAGTTATGGCTAAAATACGAAAATTACGCAAAGTTGAAATTTCCGAAATTGTACACTGTTAGAAAGCCTATTTCAAGTTTCTGGTCTCCAAAATCCAAATGTTAAGTCCATTTTTCTAGTTAAGTATCCAAAGTATTATTTCACCTACATAAAGAATAAAAATCACAATAAAAATATATAAATCATAAATTTAATTATTATTTCACAAATGTACTAAATTAAGAGGATATATGAAACTACAAGTGTAAAATGATTAATTTTTCTTTTAATAAATGTACACTTTTTAGTGTTCATCACACCCACAACCAGCTTATTACTAGTCCCTAGTAATTTAAGCGAATTTTTTTTTTAAAAAAAACAAATTCTTATCCAAGTTAGTAATTGTTTTATTTCTTTCTAAATAATCAAATAAGCAAATTATCATATACTTTTTATTTTTCTACCATACACCTATAAGAGAAAGTATCAATCAATTCATTATGCCCACAATAATCACAATTCTTGTTGAAAAAATAGTAATATTTTTGTCTTATAGTTATATCAGAATTCACACATTTCTGGCAATGAAAATTTATTTATAAATACATTTGTTTTTTAAATAATAATACATTTTCAATCAGTGTAGCGAGCTTTGGGCCAATGACTCCCAAACGAGTTGACTTTAGGACACTGGGTGTTAAGACACCTCTACGAACTTAATTGCTCAGATCTCAGATATTAAAAAGAATAAGTGTCTGATTTCCTTAAGCTTTCTCTTTAACCCATATAACGAGTTTTAGGCCAATGACTCCCAGACCGGTTGGCCTTAAGGCACTAAGTGTTAAAACACTCATACGGACTTAATTGCTCGAGTTAGAGAGGCTACAAAATCGAACTTATTCACTCACCTTTTTTTTACAAACTCAAGCTCTACAGTTTTACACGAACAATCACTGCTTCTTGAGGCAAGATGTCCGGTTACTAAGTAAGAGCATGATTAAATTTTTTTATTTTTTGAATAAAAATACTAATTGCACTATCTTTAGGTGCTACCTCTAACAAACTAAAGAACTGAATATTATAAAATTTTCACTTACAACTCATGTTTATATGTTACCGTGTATGTTGATAATATCTGTCAAATGAGCATATGAAGATCAAATTTAATCAACATTATGGAGAATTCACAAATTTAAATGATTCAAAAAAAAGAGAAAAAAATAACTTATTACAAATTATTTTGAAATAAAAATAATTTTCTTACATAAAATATTTTTTTTTAAATAACACAAACAAAAATAAAAATATTCTAATCAACTATCCCATCCCCCAACCAAATTAAGACATTGTCCCCAATGTCTAAATAAGAAAAAAATATAATTTAGAATACATCACCCGGTTAGCGTGAAATTGACAATTGAATCTACAACACTGCTACTAAAAAGAAAGGTTATAGTTTAAAACAATAAAAGAAAATCAAAACAGTAAATTGAAATGTAGTTGTGATTGTGGCTCACATCTTTCTTTGATTTTACGTCCAGTAACGGCTTGAACGCCCTATATGAGTTGAGGATATGCTTCCCATCCAATTTTCTTATAAATTGGCAAACAAAGTCTTTTAAAGTAAGATTCCCGAAACTGTATTGTTGTCTTTCTTTTTGAAATTATGCATGTAAATTGCGAATCAGTCTTTCAAATCCACTAGGATGTGTCTCAAGAGTCAATGATATACTATCTAATGACTCCTTACTTAAGCCATCTTTAATGGATTGATTTTTTTATTCGCGATTATTAGACATCATTCCTAAAGAATGACAACGAGTGTTGCACGTCCAACGTGCACCTTTATAACAAACACCTAATTGTTTAGCTCTTCGTTTCTTAGCATATGTGTTTTTCTCCAAACCAGGTATATAAGAGATAAATGAATCGAGAAATTTAAGGACTCATGCTTTAACCATTTCTTTATTGTGAGGGTTTAACATTTTTTTGGGTGGTCGATGAGTCATGACATTATCTTTAAAATGTATTTTGCTTGTCCATTTTAAGAGATTAATGCATTTTATATCTTTTAAAGTCTATCCAATTCATTGTTTATGTTTTCTCAATACATTTAACAACTTACCTTCTTGATCGTTTGTCAGAGAAGAAGAAATTACCGCATGGTAAGTTTGTTTATCTCCAAGAAATGTATATTTCAATCATTCAGACAAAGTCTTTAATTCCAAATTGGGTGTTTTTTCATATTTCTCTTTTTCAAGTGTTCATAGCTCCTCAAGATTTTTCTTTTCTCCATTATCTTCCACTATCTGTGTAGAATCAAGTAAAGAAAAATCATTAGAAAAATCTGAATCTAATTACGTACTTGATTTTAGAAAATAGTTGTACAAATTTCAATAGGATCAGATAAACTCCCCTGAATATATTCATCAACAATTGGTTCAATTAGGTCAATGCTCTCATCTTCATTGTCCTCATCATGTGGTTGTTTGCACATGTTTAAAACAATAAGCTCCAACGTCATATTGCCAAAAGATAAATTAATGATTTCATTCCTATAATTAATTAAAGCATTAGCTGTTGCTAAAAATGGGTGACCAAGTATTACAAGAATTGGCTTATAACTTCCTGTTGTAGGTTGTGTTTCCAAGACAATAAAATCCACAGGATATATGGATTTATCGACTTGAAATAACACGTCTTCCACAATTTATTTAGGTACATTGACTGATATATCGGCAAGTAAAAGAGCAGTTGAGGTTGGTTTTAACCCGCCAATATTAAGTTGTTGATAAACCGAAAATGGAAGCAAATTGACACTGGCTCCAAGATCAAGCAAATTGGAAATTCTGGTGTACCTGGGGAGGTTGTTGCGACGGTCGTGCTTGGTTATCATTCTCCAATTGAAGTTTGGGTGATTTCTCCAACCAGAATTGTAGGTTTGGGAGTATGAGTTTGGATTTGGTCTCTTGAAGATGTTTATGGAACTGACTTAGTCATGGAGACATTCTTGCAGGGCATGCAAGGTTGGGTAAACTTATGTGACATGTTCATTTGAATTACAGATTTGACAAGTGACTTATTGAATTGACTTGACATGATCATTTTTCCTCATTTCTAATGCCTCGAATTTTTTAGCTAGAGATGCATATTTGACAGAAAGATCATGATCTTCCCGAAGGTTAAACATACCTCAATCAAATGGTTGTGGTTTTACAGACGACTCATAAGTGCCAACTATGTCCCATTGTTATGCATTCTCTGCTATGTGTTCTAGGCAATATAGTGCATCTTCGGGATTTTTATCCCTAAACTCACCATTACATATCATCTCCACTACTTGTCTACTTTGGGGTGTTAAATCCTCGTAGAAGTAGGCAACCAGCCTTCATGTTTCAAACCTGTGATGTGGACAAACATTCAACATCTCTTTAAATCTCTCCCAATATTGGTAAAATGTTTCCCTCGACTTTTGTGTGAAGGTTGTGATTCCCCTCTTAAAGGAATTTGTCTTATGAGGGGAATTTTTTTTTTAGAAACCGTTCTTGCAAATTATTCCATGTTCGGATGGATCCTGACCTAAGGTTCTGGAGCCAAATTTTAGCTTTATCCTTTAAAGAAAATGAAAAAAACCTTAGTCGAATTATATACATGCTGTAATTTTGGTTTGTGCAAGTGTTATATACCTTTTCAAATTCCCTTAAATGCTTATAAAAATTTTCTGATTCTAGACCATGGAATGTGGGTAAAAGTTGGATGACACATGGCTTAAAATTGAAACGTGCTGTATTTGGAGGAAAAACAATGCAAGATGGTGATCATGTCTGGGCGGGATTCATGAATTGTCTGAGTGTCCTAGGATGATTAAGATCGTTATGCTGAGACTCGTTTTCTTCATGATCAACTGGATTTTCAACTCAGACATGTGAATTTTCATTTTGGTTCTCAGTCATTTTGACAGATGATGAAGGCGATGGAGACTCTCTATTTAATCTATCGCTAGATGATAGAGACCAATGTCTCATGCTGTTAGGGTTGGTGCTTGGAGTGCCAATCTGGATCGTATTTATGTCTGATTCATGAATATGAACAATTCCTTTTTCCATAATATTACTTATTTAATGGTAACACTGTAGGCACTGCATTTTGCATGTAAGTCCCTATGATGAGTCTCATTTGGAGACACTACCTTTTAAGTCACGGAAGTCGCGGGAAATGAATATCGGAAGGGGAAATTCAGAATAAGTATGTCATCGGATTCAATTTGCATGTTCACTGCTTTCGTTCGTGCTGCGTTCGTAAACACGTTCGAACGTCAGGCAGATTACGGGCGTTCGTGCAGCGTTCAAATCGGCGTTCGAACGATGTTGGTACTTCTGATTTTGCTGCTAGCCTTACACCCAAGCCTAATTAGCCCACCAAAACCCATAAAACACATCCAAATTAATAAAACACATATTTAACACATGGTGTAATTAAAACAAATCTAAAAAATCACATGCCAAATTAAAATAAACTAAACCAAATATAAAATATATCCATACCTAAATAAAACAAATCTTGTCCCCAATCAAATATAGATTTTCCTTGTATGACTCTAATTGGTCACTTTCCTATTCAAGCAAGAGAAAACCCTAGCATTTGCCTATAAAAAGAACACAAAACCAACCTTTCACACCCTAGCACATTCATACAAACCACAGAAAAATTCTGCAAATCATTGACACCCTAGCTCATTCACGCCCAAAAGCCTTCCAAATTCACTTCATATTGCCGCACAACTCACACACCGAAACCTCTCCATTGTCGCACCACAACATCACCAAAACCTCTTCATTGCCGCACCATCACAACACCAAAACCCTTCCATTGTCGTACCAATTACCTAGTTCATTCCTTCACTGAATACCACCCCTGAAATCCCCCTGAAACAACCGCATATAACCTTATAAAATTCACCAAAATAGTCCATTCTCACCGCACAGCCCTCGCCAAAACAGCCCCCGTTACTACCGCAAAACAGTCTCGTACTGCAGCCCCCCTCATTACCGCATATTACCCTCAAAATAACCCCTGAAATTACCCCTCATTCACCGCAAAAACAGCCCCTACTGCAGCCCAAAAAAACTACAAACCAGTCCCTTAATTACCGTGAAAAGCAGTCTAAAACTGCACTTTTTTTTACTACCAAAACAGCCCATATTTTAACCAGCAGCAAAACAGCAAGGAAACAGCAGTGAAACAGAGTGAAACAGCAGCCCAAACAGCGAAACAGCGAAAGAAAACCTTGAGTTAGTGAACTGGAGGAGTTACATATCATCAACCATTCCAACGGCCGTGTAACGCACTTCCAAGAAGCGACATAAAAGGTTAGACCTGAGGGCACCTATTTTATTTATTCATCTTTTAATTATTTATTAAATTTGCTTCGCATGAGAGTCGTTAGTTGATTTGTGTTGTGGTCGTTGGGTGAATGGATATGTGTTCTTCCTTGTGGTATATCGGTTGAAAACCCGGCCGTAAATTCCGAAGCCGAATCCGAATGGACGGTATTGCGGTTTGTACTCGGGATACGATGCCACGTACCGTTTGAGAGATATACATATTTTATTCATCCAACATTGTATTCGAGCATGATTAGGTTGTTAGCATGTTATTTATTTTAAACATGATTTAGTCAATAGAAGTTTCTTTCTTTATACATGATTAGGTTGTTTTATATCATATTAGGGATTTAATTTATATTTATGCTTAGATTCTTATTTATTTTCCGCATTAGATAATTGAGCATGCTTATGTGATGATTGTATGTTATTGCGTGTTTGCCGTTATGACAACTTACTTTGAAGTATGCGAACTTAGATATAGGTTTCATTATGATTATTATGCATGCGAACTTAGGTGTAGGCTACCTTTGAGCATACATGTTGAGTAGATTCGGTTATTTTATTGCACAAATCACATCATTACAAGTGGCATAAGTAAGAGACCATTCCGAACCCAACGATTTGAGGTCTTCCCTTGCGAGGGGTGAGTGTGGCCTTAAATATTTGTCCCGGTTCACACCGGGTGGCGACTCCATGTTATTTCTCCGGTTTAGTTCCCCGCGAGCTATTCCGTACTCCCAACTGGGCCGCGAGCCGAGAACAGCGTCGCCGATTTCTGTGTCCTACAGTCTGGCGACAATCAAATATAGATTTTCCTTGTATGCCTATAATTGGTCCCTTTCCTATTCAAGCAAGAGAAAACCCTAGCCTTTGCCTATAAAAAGAACACAAAACCAACCTTTCACACCCTAACACATTCATATAAACCACAGAAAAATTCTGCAAAGCATTGACACCCTAGCTCATTCACGCCCAAAAGCCTCTCAAATTCACTTCATATTGCCGCACAACTCACACACCGAAACATCTCCATTGCCGCACCACAACATCACCAAAACCTCTCCATTGCCGCACCATCACAACACCAAAACCCTTCCATTGTCGTACCAATTACCTAGTCCATTCCTTCACTGAATACTACCCCTGAAATCCCCCTAAAACAGCCGCATATAACCTTATAAAATTCACCAAAACAGTCCCTTCTCACCGCACAGCCCTCGCCAAAACAGCCCCCGTTACTACCGCAAAACAGTCCCGTACTGCAGCCCCCCTCATTACCGCATATTACCCTCAAAATAACCCCTGAAATTACCCCTCATTCACCGCAAAAACAACCCCCACTGCAGCCCAAAAAACTGCAAACCAGTCTCTTAATTACCGTGAAAAGCAGTCTAAAACTGTACTTTTTTTTACCACCAAAACAGCCCATATTTTAACCAGCAGCAAAACAGCAAGGAAACAGCAGCGAAACAGAGTGAAACAACAGCCCAATCAGCGAAACAGCGAAGGAAAACCTTAAGTTAGTGAACCGTAGGAGTTACGGATCATCAACCCTTCCAACGGTCGTGTAACGCACTTCCAATAAGCGACATAAAAGGTTAGACCTGAGGGCGCCTCTTTTATTTATTCGTCTTTTAATTATTTATTAAATTTACTTCGCATGAGAGTCGTTAGTTGATTTGTGTTGTGGTCGTTGGGTGAATGGATATGTGTTCTTCCTTGTGGTATATCGGATGGAAACCCGGACGTAAATTCTGTAGCCGAATCCGAATGGACGGTATTGCGGTTTGTAATCGGGGATACGATGCCACGTACCGCTTGAGAGATATACATATTTCATTCATCCAACATTGTATTCGAGCATGATTAGGTTGTTAGCATGTTATTTATCTTAAGCACGATTTAATCGATAGAAGTTTCTTTCTTTATGAATGATTAGGTTATTTTATATCATATTAGGATTTAATTTATATTTATGCTTAGATTCTTATTTATTTTCCGCATTAGATAATTGAGCATGCTTGTGTGATGATTGTATGTTATTGCGTGTTTGCCATTATGACAACTTACTTTGAAGTATGCGAACTTAGATATAGGTTTCATTATGATTATTATGCATTTGAACTTAGGTGTAGGCTACCTTTAAGCATACATGTTGAGTAGATTCGGTTAGTTTATTGCACAAATCACATCATTACAAGTGGCATAAGTAAGAGACCATTCCGAACCCAACGATTTGAGGTCTTCCCTTGCGAGGGGTGAGTGCGGCCTTAAATCTTTGTCCCGGTTCACACCGGGTGGCGACTCCATGTTATTTCTCCGGTTTAGTTCCCCTCGAGCTATTCCGTACTCCCAACTGGGCCGCGAGCCTAGAACAGCGTCGCCGATTTCTGTGTCCTACAAATACCTCTTGTCTTTTATATACATATTCGATCTAATTACGATTAGATATCTAATTATGATTAGATTGAAACTAAATATGATTTAGTGATACATGTATATTAGACAAAGACCATATGATTTACAATGTAATGCGTAGTTACAACGTAGTTTTTAATTGACATTGGGAAGCGTCACTATAAGTTGTATATCCTTAAATAAAGTTCCTGGTCAAGATTTACTAACACAGGTCAGTTAGTAAAATTCTCTGAGACCAGTACATGTCGTATATCGTGACTTCGTCCGATGGTTTATCCCAATGAACCATGAGTCTCGGGAGACTCGTATAGACATGTAGGTTTTTTTTGATAAATACTGAACGCACTCACCCCTCACCCTTGCGAGGGGTGAATACGGCCTTAAATCTTTGTCCCGGTTCACACCGAGTGGCGACTCCATGTTATTTCTCCGATTTAGTTCCCCGCGAGCTATTCCGTACTCCCAACTGGGCCGCGAGCCTAGAACAGCGTCGCCGATTTCTGTGTCCTACAAATACCTCTTGTCTTTTATATACATATTCGATCTAATTACGATTAGATATCTAATTATGATTAGATTGGAACTAAATATGATTTAGTGATACATGTATATTAGACAAAGACCATATGATTTACAATGTAATGCGTAGTTACAACGTAGTTTTTAATTGACATTGGGAAGCGTCACTATAAGTTGTATATCCTTAAATAAAGTTCCTGGTCAAGATTTACTAACCGGGTCGGTTAAATTCTCTGAGACAGTAAAATGAGACCAGTACATGTCGTATATCGTGACTTCGTCCGATGGTTTATCCCAATGAACCATGAGTCTCGGGAGACTCGTATAGACATGTAGGTTTTTTTTGATAAATACTGAACGCACTCACCCCTCACCCTTGCGAGGGGTGAATACGGCCTTAAATCTTTGTCCCGGTTCACACCGAGTGGCGACTCCATGTTATTTCTCCGATTTAGTTCCCCGCGAGCTATTCCGTACTCCCACTGGGCCGCGAGCCTAGAACAGCGTCGCCGATTTCGTGTCCTACAAATACCTCTTGTCTTTTATATACATATTCGATCTAATTACGATTAGATATCTAATTATGATTAGATTGGAACTAAATATGATTTAGTGATACATGTATATTAGACAAAGACCATATGATTTACAATGTAATGCGTAGTTACAACGTAGTTTTTAATTGACATTGGGAAGCGTCACTATAAGTTGTATATCATTAAATAAAGTTCCTGGTCAAGATTTACTAACACGGGTCGGTTAGTAAAATTCTCTGAGACCAGTACATGTCGTATATCGTGACTTCGTCCGATGGTTTATCCCAATGAACCATGAGTCTCGGGAGACTCGTATAGACATGTAGGTTTTTTTTTATAAATACTGAACGACTCATTGAAGATTTCCTAATAGATGGTATACCAACGTCAATATGAATCTTCTCGAGTTAGGCGAGCATAGTGGTCATTCGACTTGAGTTACCAAAGTAGATATATAAGTTATCATCCACACTTTGATGGCACTTTGATGGCAGTCACGTCATCGAGCTATTTAGATCAGACCTCCGCATGTTCGTTGGGTGTGGACTGATGCTCATGATATCCAGTGTGTATCAAGATAGAATCCGTTAGTCATGTGTACATGTCATATGTATCCTACACGTGTTTGCGATCTAGTAAATCCATGGCTGTGGTATAACTTCGGAAGCGAGTTTCGAGTGTTATTTAGATATCGTAATTTTGAAAGTCGACTATATTATACCATAAGGATTTGACGTTTTTATCTATATCTCAGGTATAATATGGATAACCTGTGACAGAGGGATTATACGTATGCAATGACCTCGACTTGCATAGTTTAGCGAGATTATATGTGGTTGTCATAATTCATGAGTGGGTGAATTATGGACATGAAATTGGATTTCGTGACGGATAAACCTAAACTTAGAGAGTCCCACAATATGAAGTGTACTCGTTGAGTACTTGGGCAACCTTTATGAATAATACAGATTATTCATAATACTTCACCGGATTAAATGAGTTAATTCGAATCGTTTAAACGGTTAAACGAAAACACATGCTTTAGGAAATTTTGGTCAATTAATAATTAATGTGTATTTGTATTTGATACAAATTTGATTTGATACATATTAATTAATTGTCAAATGAGACTTTGACACATGCCATTAATATATGTATTTGTTATTTAATGTAAATAAAAATACATATATAATAATAATTAAATTAATTAATTATTTAGATATTTAAATATTAAATATTTGAATAATTAAATGATATTCTTTTTCATAATTGTTATGAAAAATGTTTAATTATTATTGGTTACATGTGACATGTTTTAATTAAGCTTAAGGTGTGCAAATTTGATTTGCTAACATAAAGCTTTTTTTTAATTGAATTAAATTGGGAAATTGACCAAAATACCCTCCCTAAGTCGGCAATTTGATTTTTTAAAGAGAAAATTTTTTATTTTCTTATTGATGGCTTACCTTGGCCGAAAATTCATCTTTCAAATAGCTCTCCAAATTATCTTGATGATTCAAGAAGGAAAAGTGAAGAAAATCAAGAAATAACTTAAGGAAATTAAGAGATTAAAGGTAATCCTCAATATCCCTAAGCTTAGAAAGCATATTTCTTATTCTTGGGCATCTAAAGAGATTCTAGGGTTTCTTCTTTTCTTAAAAATTTGGGTGTTTTTGATTTGGAAGATGGAATAGAAAGCTTGGTGCATGTGTGAAGTATAATTGAATAATATTATTGTAATATTTGTTCAATTTGATCATTTGGTTATATGTTGACATTCTAGAGTGTTATGACCACTCTGGTAATGCCTAAAATTTTTCTTGGGTGCTTCATTGGTGGTGGCTTGAATTGGTGTTGTAATTAATGTGATTAATGTTAAAAAAATTGGATTAAAGCATGAAATATTGATATTTTTATTTTCTGGATCAGATCTGAAAAATGGGTTTATTGTGATGAAAATTATGTCATATAAATGTATTGGATGTGTTTTGGGTATTGGAACAGTTGCCGAAAATTATTTCGGAGTTGAAATAAGTGAAAACGGCGAAAAACGGCGTTACCGGGTGACTTTTGAGCCAACCGGTTGACGGCTGCCCAAACAGTGAATTAGTCATCGTTCAGACAGCCCATGAACTGCCCTAGTACTGTTGGGGCTGACATGGGCAGCCCTCATGTGCATTGGGTGGTCGGTTCGGTCAAAAACGCATTTTATGCCATTTTGCGGAAAAATATTTTCGTAAAAGTTTCGCGATGTTTCTTAACTATTTATGTCGTTATTTGGTATCGAATAAATATGTTTATGTGAAATATGAATTAATTATTCATATTGGATATTGAATAATTTGTTCGGTAATTTTAAAAGTTTTAAAATTACGATTTCACCCGAACCGCGAGCTTTCGCTGCGCCCGTGCCAAAAACCCCAACACATGCAACCTAAATACATACTATTTGCTAAAATTTAAAAATACAAATAAAATACTTACAAAAAGAAAAAAATAATAATAAACAAGTGAACGAAAGAAAAAAATTTAAGATAAATGACAAAAAAATTACAAATGTAGTGTTAAAAAAATGAGATACAAAAAATACAAACAAAATAAATAAATTAAAAATTAAAGAAAATAGAAGAAAAATATATACAAGGATATTAAATTATTATTCTATTTACTAAATTATATTCCCGATAACGACACCAAAAACTTGACACGCTCAAAAAATGGTTCTTTTACTCACAAGTATAAGAGTGTCGAAGTAATAAAATAACCCAGTAAGTTCGGGATCGATCCACGAAGAATAGATTTAGTAAAATAAAATAAAAATTTGAGTAAAAATAAAAAGACTTGATTTGTTTGAAGTGATTTGAGAATTTTAAATTAGACTGCAACAATAAAATAAAATATTGTGGTTATGTGATCCACTTTTAATATTTTAAATATAGAAATCTCATTTTTTATAATATATAAATTGTCATTATTACCCAATTAATTTATTTCAGGAATTAATTATGCTAAAATATATAAAATCAGCCATAAAGGCGGTGATAACTTTTGTCTATAACAAGTCTAGTTAGGTACTCAATTATGCCAAATAAATAAAACCAGTCATATAGGCGGTATCAAAGTTTGTCAATAATTAATCCAAATTTAAATTAAGTATCAATAATTAGATTACAATTTATGTATTATAATATAAGTGCGATTAATCTATATTTTCATTTTAAAAGCTTCACCATTTTCCTTAGAAAAAATAAATTAGCTAGGAAATACAAGAAAGCTTTAAAGAAAATAAAACACATAAGAGCTAAAACTCCACAAATTTTCAGAGAGAATTGTAGAAATCAGACTGAAGAAAATGAGGTGCATAGCACCTCTATTTATAGAAATTTTGTAAACTTTCTACACCATTTTCTTCATGTTTGGTGGAAGTTTGACAATTGTAAATTGTCATTTTCATTTTTTTTTATAATGACTTTAATAATTACACATAACACACTTTTGATTTTTTTTTTTTTATCAATTTCGGCATTGAAAACCTCAGAATTAGAAAATCTTGTGAACTTCAAAGTTGTAGATTTTTGAGTTTTCTTTCATCTAAAACTGAAATCACTTTACTCCGATATTGGAGTAAAAAGTTATGGTCAAAATATGAAAATTACGCAAAGCTAGAATTTCCGAAATTATATACTGTTAGAACGCCCCTTTCAAGTTCCTGGTCTCCAAAATTCAAATGTTAAGTCTATTTTCTTGTTAAGCATCCAAAATATTATTTCACCTACATAAGAAATAAAAATCACAATAAAAATATATGAAACATAAATTTAATTATTATTTATTATTTCACAAATGTGCTAAATTAAGAGAATTAATGAAACTACAAATGTAAAATGATTAATTTTTCTTTTAATAAATATACATTTTTTAGTGTTCATCAACCTGAATTTATAATACATGTAGGAAGGGTTGAACCCAACTCAAACGACTCATATTTTGTTGCCATCCCTAAGTCGGAGTGGAATAAATTATCAAATATAGTCTTAATTCCTAACTAAATACATATAACATTATTTACTCAACTTTTAGCACAGACTGACTCATGAAATTTAAAATTTGAGTATGAACCGGGGATGGCAGTTGTACCCGGATTCGGCCCGGATCCATATGGACCCGAAAAATTCGGGTTCATGATTAAAATATCCGGACCCGAATTTTAAAAATTAGGATCCTGGTGAATCTGAATCCGAACCCGGGATCGCACGGGTCCGGCCCGGATAGACCCGGGTTCGGAAAAAAAAAATTAAATATAATAAATTAGAATAAAATACAAAATAATATACATATATAAAAATATAATAGAATATAATTAAAAAATTTAAAAGAATTGAAATAAAACTAATAAAATTGACAAATATAAATATAAAATAATACAACCCGAATTCGGACCGAGTATACCTGGGGTAATGAAAATGCTTTCGGTTCCGGGTTCGACCGGACCCGGATCCAAAATTTACCAATGAACCCATAAATCGTGGATCAAACAAAACCGTGGCAAAGTTCATATCAACAATATTCCTTTAACCTCGAATTTTTATCTTTTAGTACTTCAAATAATAAAATATTTATAAATATTCAAAATTTATTTTTTGATTTTTCTATTTTGAACACTAAAAAATATATTTAAAAAATGCAACTAGCATTATACAATACAATTTCTCTGAAACTGGACCACAATACGAATAAACCCAACCCGGTAAGACAGAAAACGACGGTGTATTATTCAAAATTTACTTTTATCACTTTAATAAATAAACACAAAAAAACAAAACAAAAATTCGGTATTATTCCAATACATTTGATTATTTGATTTGAAACTGGACCACGATACGGATAAACCCGACCCTCAAAAAAGAAAAACGACGGCGTATTAAGGATCTCCTGAACAAAAGTCAAGAGAAGCAAAGAGAAGGAAGACAGAAGCGAGAGAGGAATGCCGAAGAGAACAACGCACACTTACTCGAGCGAGGACGCCGCTCGTAACGGCACTGAATCTGATCTCTTCGTCTACTATTGCAAGCACTGTGGGTCCCACGTCCTCATCACTGGTTCGATCGTTCTCTCTCTTTACAAATTGAAAATTAAATTTTAAAATTAAATTTTGGTGTATTTCTCCGTACTGAATTTGTTTATTTATATTCGTTATTAAGATACGCAATTGCAGAAAATGCCTAAGAGGAAGACTGACAAAGCCTATGCGTTGGACAAGGCCAAGCATCTTGCTAGATTGAACATCAACGACGCCGGCAAAGTTCTCTTAAAACGGTGCGTTTCATACACACACACACACACACATCTCTTTTTTGTGTATTTTTTATTATACAACAAATCTTCTTGTGACCAGGGGTGAAGGGAAATTGGAGAAGCAGTTTCGTATGAACTGTATAGGTTGTGGGCTGTTCGTTTGCTATCGGTCCGAGGAAACGTTGGAACTGGCTTCTTTCCTTTATGTTGTTGATGGTGCACTTAGTACAGTTGCTGCTGAAACCAACCCTCAGGTTGGTTTTTTTTTTTTGGACTTAATGTTATCCATCAAAGGGATGTCAAAATCCGGATCCCGATATATCCGGACGGGATTTCCGGAAAATAATCTGGAATATTGGTACAAATATAAAACATGTTGTTAAAATAAATCTGGATCCGGATGCGAATGCGAATGCGAATTTTGCCGGAATCCAGATTCATTTGAATCTGGATTTGGATTCCCGCGGATTCCATAATTAAGATCTGGTTCTGTATTTTTATTTGTCCCGATCCGAATCATGCGAATATTTGTGGATTTGGGCTGAATGGTGCACTTAGTACAGTTGCTGTGGAAACCAACCCTCAGGTTGGGTTTTTTGTACTTACTGTTATCTATCAAAGGGATGTCTAAATCCGGATCGGATATATCCGAATGGGATTTCCAGAAAATAATCTGGAATATTGGTACAAATATTAAATATGTTGTTAAAATAAATTTGGATCCGGATGCGAATGCGAATTTTGCCGGAATCCAGTAATCCGGATTTGGATTCCTGTGGATCCCATAATTAAACATCCGGATCTGTATTTTTATTCCTCCCGATCCGAATAATGCGAATATTTGCGGATTTGGGCCTGATTCGGATTTTTTCGCCATCCCTATCTATCATAATCATTAGTGGGTTATTAAATATTTAAACAATTGTGTATGGACTGGTTAAAAATCTTGAAATATATGTCATGGTTTGAAATCTCTAGTTTTCTCTGTACTTGCCAGGGTTGTTTTGAGGTGTTTTTTCGTCTTTGCGTGTGATGTTCTGTTCATTTGGAAGCATGATAAAAAGGAGTTATAAGTGTGAAAAGCTAACTTGATTCCCGTTGTTCTGTAGGATGCTCCTGTGCCACCCTGCATATCGCAGTTAGAAGGAGGGCTTGTTCAAGTGGCCATAGAGGTGGAGGACCGAGCACAACGCTCAGCTATTACAAGTAAATTTTATGGATCTTATTCTTATCTTTCTGTTGGTAAAACTTCACCTAATAAGCTTAGAGTAGAATGGTGTTTATGAAAATTGTAAATGTATGGTGTTTTTGTATGTTTATATAAGCATTAGAAACGCCTAACGTGGTATATTTGCACACATGGCACAATTTGTTATGTTAGGTAATTGGGTTTAGGCACCTTGTTGATAATGTAGCACTATGTGGTATTGTTGTCATCATATGTGATATCGCCCATAAAAGGCAAATATAATAGGATTATGAAACTATACTTAAAGGAGTTTGGAACTTAATGGTTTCTCAACACCCATAATCATCTATCTGTACTCTCACTGGGAGTAAAGAGGACTTTTGAACAAGTAATTCAAAACCGTTACTCCTAAAATACAATTTTATGCTTACTTTGTTTGTAGTCTCCAACCCTCATCCTTGCAATTTGTCATAACCAGGAGTGAATGCTGATGACGTTCGAGTTACTGTAGCTGCGCTTGCAGCCCGTGGGGAAGCAAACAGTGAACTTTTGGAGTTCATGGGAAAGGTATACTTGGTGTTCTACACCATTATAGTGCCGATATCAGTTTCTTGTTGCTGAGGTCAGCCCCATATGGCTTTCATATAGGTGTTGGGTCTAAGATTGAGCCAGATGACTCTTCAAAGAGGATGGAACAACAAATCAAAGCTCCTGGTGGTGAGTTAAATCAAAGTCTGGTCCGTGTTCATGTGTATTTTAAGTGTTGTATGTTTGCATGCGTCTTTCTTGCATTGTGTATGTGCATTCATTTTTGTGAATTAGAAGGAAGTCAAGTCTTATTTAGTGAGCAACATATAACTTTGCATCAGCAAGAAATAATCAGATGGATTTATATGGTGAAGATTTCTAAGATTTCAGCATCTCTAGAAGAATTTTTTAGGACTCATTAATATAACAGGACTAGTCTCTCTCTCCTTTGGTTAGATTCCCAATTTTGTTTAAGATAGCTTACACAATACTGTTGATTGCTGCATATTGATGCACAAAGTCATGGTTGGTTAATTAGGCACACTCTTTTTGGTAGAAGTTTTCAAGTCAATATCTCTTACCCCTCTTTGCATAAACACGGCTGGCATACTGCCTTCAGACATAACTGCATATAAAAAACCACGCTACACCGGCAGCTGGCCTTACAACTCCTAAACCAGTTCTTAATCATTCGGAATCTAGTTTTGCAATCTCTGCTGTGGAAGTTTTTGTTTGTTTCCTTCTGGGTGGTCCTTTTTTTTTCCAAGGACAAGATGGGCACTTGAGCCTCAAATGCGTATGGCATTAACATTTTTATTCCATGTCAGGTGGAAGATCTGTCAGCAAGGAAAGTGTATGAAAAACTACTCGAAGCTGTACAACCTTGAAGCAACTTTCAATCTGTTCTCTTTTATACATTTTGTATTTGGTACTTGTTTATTGCTTTTTCAGAAAAGAATTTATATTGATTCATTGCAAGATGGATCAAGGGTTCAAATGTGTTATTTGAAAGTTAAAACTATGTTTCAACCTAGATTATTTTGAAGCTACTGCTATCTTTTGCAATGTTTTTTTTTCTTGAACCAGGTTAAGGCATTGGAAACAAATTTGAGTGTAGTTTGGGAAACACCCACAAGCAAGTGCTACCAGTGCTATTGGGATGTAAGGCTAAACACCCAACAGCTTCTACTGAGAGATCTGAAAACTGAAAAGAATCCATTTGAAGATTTCTCAGATATTTCAACTGAAGTGAAATATCTACACCAAACAGGATGCAAAGCACACTTCAATAATTTACTGATCAAACGATAACTAAAGAAAAGCAGATACATGGCCAAAATAAAAAGAAACCCAGATTACATGATACATACCTCTGCATTACTCTCAGCATTCTTGAGTAAATCCAGGATAAACTTTTGCAGATTTAACTGACCAGCGACCTTGACCATTTGTATGGCTTGTTTGTGAGCCATAACATCCTCCAGGTACGTTTTAGCCTTGGCCAATGACAATTTTCGAAGAGCATGAGCTGTCTCCCTTGTGTTCTTTGAATTTATAATAAAATGGACTAAGTGAGAGAAGATTGAAGCAAGACAATATCATTGGTGCAATTATATGCTCAAAAATCGAAAGAATGGAAACAAGGCTATTCTTCATGTCATTGGTGGTAGTCATCGTTTATGCAAAATATGTATGAAAGTTGTAGTTTTCTCTATATTTGTTCTATATTGCAAAAACGAAATTAAGCTTCAATTTATAGGTTGAAAAATGGAAAGATCCGTTATACAGGGCGGTATGTCGGTCTGACATATCAAATGACTCTTGAGAATTCGACCGTTGAGCATTCAAATAAAATAACTGACCGGTACAATCACCAGTATGAAGTGGTCGGATTCCAGAATGTGTGCAAACTACTCAACTCACTAGTATGAGACCGGTATCCCGGTTCCAGTGTGGGTATTCTCAGTGATGACTGGTATGAAACCAGTAACCCGATTCCAGTAGTTATGTCTCATGTTCAGTCATCGGTATATCGGTTCTAGTGGTTGTCTCGTGATCTCAGTTGTCGATATTGGGATCAGTATGTCAGTTTCAGTACATAAAATAATGTAAAAATGATTTAAAGCTTTTATGTATTTGACCCTAATGCTCTATATGATTATGCATGAATCCTAAGAGATTAGAGACACTTAGATAAAAATTCACTTACATTGAGAGTCTTAAACTACGAGACTTTTGTCTTGAGAGAAGGGTCAACTGGAAAACCCTAATCTATGAAGTTAATTGAAGAAACATTCACCAACCTGACCATTGGATTCACGGATGATGAAACTTCAGGCCTGATGAACCCCCATCATGATGCTCTTGTTATATCTGTGCAGGTGGCGAACTTCATAATCAAAAGGGTATTGGTCGATACCATATCCTTAGCCAACATCATCTTTACGATGACTCTAGCAAGCATAAGCATAAAGCTAAATAACATCAACGAAGGTCAATTGTGTTGGTTGGATTTAGCGGAGAGAAAAAATTCACTCTTGTAGAGATCATGCTTCCAATATACGCAGGGGTGAACACGATGACTACCTTTCTAGTATTAGATTGTCTATCAGCATACAACGTAATTATGAGCCGCCCTTTGATACATGACATGCAAGTCGTCTCTTCAACCTTCCATCAGGTGATCGGATTCCCTACTAAGTGGGGAGTAAAGGAAATTAAAAGAGATCAGCGGGACCACAAAGAGTGTTACCAAACAACCTTGAAGGCCAAGCTAGCCACCACATAGTAATTGCAGCAAGACATTGTCGAGCTGATCCAGATCATCCAAAAGTAGAAGAACTCGACGAGGTCCAAATTCACCCTCAGTAGGAGGATCATTAAGTCCAGATATGAGCCTAACTCAAACCCAAGCTACAGTCAGAATTGATTAACTTCCTCAAAGATCGACACGACTGTTTTGCTTGGTCACATAAAGATATGACCAGGATCGACCCCGAGATGATGACCCACAAATTTCATGTCGACCCAGACTACCCTCTGTGAGGAAGAAAAGAAAGAAGTTCGCCCCAGAAAGGAACCAAGTCATTTATGAGGAGGTTTAAAACTTATAGAGAGCGGAGCAGTCAAGGAAGTCCAGTACTCCGAATGGCTCGCTAATGTTGTGGTAATTTGAAAGAAGAATGGTAAGTGGCGAGTCTGCATTGACTTTACAGATTTGAACAAGGCTTACCCAAAAGATTTATTCCCTCTACCTCACATCGATACAATGGTCGACGCTACAACGAGACATGAGTTGTTGAGTTTCATGGACACTTATTCAGACTACAATCAAATCCTGATGCACCCAGACGACCAAAAGAAGACATCGTTCATCACCTATAAAGGGATATACTGCTATAAAATGATGTCGTTTGGACCCAAAAATATGGGGAGCCACATACCAACGTCTTGTTAACAAGATGTTTTACCAGCAGATAGGAAAACAAAATGGAGATGTATATTGATGATTTGTTGGTGAAGTCACTAAAAGCGGAGCAATATTTGGAGCACATGAGTCAGAAATTCGACATAATAAGGAAGTATAACATGAAGTTGAATCCCTCCAAGTGCGTTTTTGGGGTGTTGTCTGGAAAATTCATCAGCTACTTGGTGACCCAACGGGGGGTCGAAGGCTATAGGCCAACCCAGACCAAATCAAGTCCATACTCAATATTTTTTCTCCCATATGCCCCAAAGATGTCATGCAATTGACGAGTAGAGTGGCTGCCCAAAATAGATTTATTTCAAAGTCTAATAACAAATATTTTTTATTTTCTCTGCATTATGAAAAACCAAGGACTTTGTTTGGACGCCAGCCTGCGATGAGGCTTTAGAGCAACTCAAGAAGTATTTGACCACTTCACCTCTCCTCTCTAATCCAATCGACAATGAGTGACTCTACATCTACTTGGGTGTATTTGAATACGCAATGAGTGCAGTCCTAGTACGAGACACAACTCCCAATATGCTATATGAACAAAGCCCTACTTGATACGGAGACACATTACACTTAGATGGAGAAGATAGTATTGGCCATGATAACGTCGAATTGAAAGTTACACTCATACTTTCAGGAGCACCCGATCACAGTCTACACCATTTATCTCATGAGGAACATTCTCCACAAACCTGAGCTTTCCGGGAAAAGTGCGCAGTAAAGTTAGGGGAACATGATATAACTTACCACACCAAACCACAATCAAGTCTCAGGCCTTTGCAAACTTTATGACAAACTTATCCCCCACCCTTCAAGCTCGGACAGACACGAAGATCCAATGTGTCCAACCGATCAGAAAATGGAAAACGACAGTAGACGGGTCGAGTAACAGAAGGAGATGTGGATTGGGACTCGTATTGGTGACACCTGAAGGAGATATGCTACAATAGGCTGTCAAGTGTGGCTTCAAGGTGACCAACAATGAAGCTAAGTACAAGGTATTGATTGCTGGATTGGCCATGGCCAAGAATCTTGGAGAAAAGAGATTCGACATCCAATCAGATTCTCAATTAATTGTCAATCAACTCCAAGGATCATATCAAGCTAGGGATTCGCAAATGATAGCCTATTTAGTGAATGTGAATAAGCTTCAGTCAAAATTCGAGGAATTCGACATCTCTCAAATCGCTAGAGCAGTGAACTCCCATACGAATGCCCTAGCTACACTCAGATCAACTATGCAAGGTGACAAACCTCAATCGATCCCGGTTGTCTACCTATAATGGCCAGCTGTTTAGAAAGATGAGCCCAAAAATGTAGCCTCGATTCACCCAATCGACACTTGAATGACTTCACTAATCAAATACTTAAAAAATGGCTCCCTCCCGAACAACAAAGTCCAAGCTCAAAAGATCCAGTGGCATACTACAATATTTACCATGTCATGTATGATAGCCAACTTCTTAGGAGATCATACTTTGGGCCTTACCTTAAGTGTGTTACCCTCGAAGAAGTCTAGCATATGTTAGTCGAGTTGCATGAAGGAGAATGTGGGAACCATTAAGGAGGAATAAGTTTGGCATGTCGAGCCTTCATAGAAGGCTATTACTGGCCCACCATGCAAGCTGACTAAGAAGATTTCGCTCGCCGGTGCAACAAATGCCAAATATTCGCCAAAGTCTCTCACATGCCACCAAAGAAGCTCAATCATATACTCTCCATGTGACAATTCATGAAGTGGGGAATGAACATCATTGGTAAGCTTCCAACAGCTTCAGACCAACGAGTCTACATGTTCGCCCCAACATAGACTACTACTCTAAGTGGATTGAAGTATAAGCCTTTGCTAGTGTACGAGACCAAGAAGTGAAGACTTTCGTGTGGAAAAATATAGTATGCCGATTCAGGATTCCCAAAATGATAGTCACCGATGATGGCTCACAGTTCATCAGCCACCGCTTCTAAGATTTCTGCAAAAATTGACGGATCAAACTTAGCTTCTCAACTCACACTTCTTCCAAGCCAACAGACCAATGAATCTTCAAACAAGGCCATTCTCAACACATTTGAAGACGCGATTGGAAAAAGCCAAGGGAACGTGGGCATATGAACACCCAATAGTACTATGGTCGAACCGAACAATAATCCATTCATCGATTGGTGAAACACCATTCCCCTGTCGTTTGGAACTGAAGCAGTCACACTCGCTGAAGGAAGCATCTCATCCTCACGCCACCAACGGCTCGATGATGAATCAAACGGACAGCTTATGAACCAGAGTGTAGACACCATGATGAATTAAGGGAACATGTCCCGATACGACTTGTAGCCCACCAACAAATAATGGCCAAACACTTCAACAAAAATATCAGATGTCGCACTTTCAATGAAGGAGATTGGGTATTATGCAAAGTCTTCCAAAATACCAAAGAAATTGTGTTGGAGTTGGTGTTTAGAGCGCCAATCCGAATAATATATTGTACATTATATTTTATTATTTATTAATAAAATAACTAAATTTTTATTTCAACCTTGTTAATAGTAATGTCATTATGTATATTAGATTGATATAAAAATATGTTGAAAATGACATCAACCTTTACTGGACATTGGGTGGTCCGATATTGGGATAGTTTTACTATTATAAACTATTTTTAAAGTAAATATTCATAGTCGTTAGTTTTGGAATATAGTCGAATTCCTATAACCTATAAGACTAACACATGTCATATATTGGAATTGGAGTTCTAATGGTTTAACCCGATGTACCATGAGCTTGGGAAACTCGTATAGACGTGTGGGTATTTGTTGGAGTGAATATTGAATGACTCACATATGATTCCTAATATTTGGAAGTACACACTACCGTCAATAGGAATCTCCTCGAGTTGAGTAGCATATGTAATCTTTTGACTATAAGATAACATTGATTTTATGTGTGATCCTCCATACTTTGATGCCATATATGTCAGAGAACTTTCATGATCTGACCGTTAGATGTTCGTTGGGTGTAGACCGATGCACTCATTAATCAAGTGCGTATCAAGATAGGATTTGTCGGCCCGTATGTGTACCATAAGGGTTTAAGGTATCCATGTGAGTAAGTCATGATTCTTAAGACTTTGGCAAAAGCCGATCACCTATGGTGGATCGCATATATCAGAAATATTGTTCTGATTAGTTTTAAAGAATCGTGGACATGTCGACATGAGATGTGCGCCTTGAAAACTTGACGGTGTAATCTATGTTTCCTAAGCACAACTCGAATAGCCTACGACGGAGGGATTGTTAAACATATGTGATGATCTCGACTTGTATAATTCAGAAAGATTGTTCGTGTTCTTCGTTAATTTGGAGGTGACCGAATTGCGTACATATAAGCTAGGCTTATATGACGAACGTGTTTGGACTTAAAGAGTCTCACAATATGAAATGTACTCGTTGAGCACTTAGTAGCTGATAATTTTTTATAATAAATAATATTTGATATTATAATTATCAACTAAAATAATTAAGTGTTATTGGATAACGTTAATTATTTATTTTGACCTAATTGGATTAATCCAAAATCACACAAGGGCTTTGTTGTAATTTCATAAATATTTATACCATTGGATGATATTTTGGTAATTACAAGTATGTGATAATAGGTTTATTTGTCTTGATTTAATTGGATTAAATGAAAGTGGTAGACATTCAACTAATCCATTAATTAAACTTTGTCTTGATTTAATTAAATTAAATCAAAGTGATAGACAAATATGATTAGTCACACCTAATTATACATATTTAGACAAATTGGATTAAACTCACATAAAAATTGATTAGAATTTTTATTAATTAAAATTTGCATAAATTTTGCTATAAAAGACAAGCTTGAGCAAATTTTTTAATTAAGGCAAAGTAAGCTAAAATAAGCATAAGCAAAAGAAAGAAATATTAGCCTAAGTAAAGTTTTTGTGGGAGAAGCTTTGGAAGTTCTCTGCAACAACAATGAGAAGAAGATTGGATCTTCATATCAAGGTTGCTAGCTTTGGAAGTTCTCTAAAACAACAAAGAGAAGAAGATTGGATATTCGAATCAAGCTTGTTAGTTTTGGAAGTACTCTACAATATTTCAACAAGGGGAATAAGATTGTATTTTGGAATCAAGTTTTCTATGTAAATTTGATATTTTCTAAAGCTATGTTTTCATTAGTGAGTTGTTATCATTAATTAAACATATAATGGTGTATGATGTATTGGATACATAATAACATAAATTGATATTGAAATTAGGCTAGTGAATTGTGTATGAATGCTTTGGAAACATAAACACAATATGTTCGTAATTGGGTCAAAATGTCCATGTTAGACATGAAATATAAAATTAGAGTTTTGAACTCTAGATGATAGCTTGGAGCTATGACTACCATTTTAAAATCACTTGACCACATTTGAGTGACCTAGAATTGTTTATAAGTCATTTTATTGTAGGATTCTATCTTGGTGTATGTTTTGATTCAAAGAAATGCATATATGTATTTAGAATACATGTATGTTTGTTGTATAATATGTGTTGGGCCATTATTATGGTACCCAAGGGTATCAAATACCTTTGGGTACAAACATGTTATTTTTAGCATTAAACATGCAACTTAAATCATTAAACATGCAAACTCTACCAATAAACATGCAACTAATTTCATGTTTTGAAAAATTTCATGTTTATTAGCAGAGTTTGCATGTTTAATGCTAAAAGTTGCATGTTTGAACCAAGGGTATAAAATACCCTTGGGGTAATGTGGATGGGCCCCATGTGTTGATGTTGGTTTCGATATTAAAATTAGATTTTAGGTGTATTGAAGTGTTAGGAGAAAATTGGAAATGTTTTGGATTGGATTCAAGGTAAATTTGCTCACTGGCAACATTTTACACAAGGCAGGGTCGCGACTTCGATCTCCAGCATCACAACACTCACCTCTCAGAGCTTCGGGAGTCGTGACGCTCACCTTTGCGAGTCGCGATGCTGAGCATTCGCAATTGGGCGTTGCGACTCCCAAGCCTGTGCGTCGCGACACGCTGAGAGTTGTTGCCCGTGAGCGTTGAAACTTCATTTTTTCCGTTCCGGACTCCAATTCAGCCCCGATTTTTTCCCACGGACCCGTAACAGAATATAGTATTCCATAAAATAATTTAAAAATACACCAATATTTCATATCCGTGGGTTAGACCCACTTCCACTGTGCGGGACATCGATCCGACCCTATGAATCCCACAACTACCCTTAACAGATTGAAGATGGAAAACTCAGACCCATATGGGAATGCCCATACATCATTGCCAAAGTCGTTGGGCAAGAGACCTAGAAGTTGAGGACGAAATCTGGAAATATCATTCAAAGCACCTGGCTGTGCATCTTTAGAGATACCACATATAGCCCCAACAATTAGGGGTGTGCATCGGTCGGTTAATCCTTGATTTTTTAACCGTAACCGAAATTTTCGGTTAAATAAAAGTGTGACCGATTTAACCAATTTATGACACATAACCATTAACCAATTAACAATTATAGTTCGGTCGGTTATGGTTAATTCGGTTATTAACCAATTAGCCATACTGGAAATGATGTAACGTCTTCATTTGCAGAATAAGTTAAGTATCTCTCTTGCTCATTTGAAGTATAGCTGAAGTTGTATATACAAAAATTGGAATGTAAGGACTTGTTTAGCCAAATCCCTCTAGTCCAAAAAACTTCATTATTTTTCCAAATGACCAACTTGTTTCTGAGCTTTGGATTCATCCCAAGACTGACCGGTCCTTACACACGCGTATAACGCAAACGCACGTATCGTTCAAGTAGTATAAAAAGTATCGATCCCACGATGACTTAATATCTATTCTATTAATTTTATGAGGTCAAATGATTACTAGTATCTAACAGGTTGTTTGATTGATTTGAAAATGTGACGATTCTAAATTTAAAAATAAGTAAATAAAGTTGTTCGAAAGTAGGTTTAAGAAAATTCAATATTAAAAACTATCTAGGGTTGTGATTTCTTTGCAATATCATTTTAAAGATGAAGTGGTTATCTTATAGTTGGGTAAAATATTGATTTATTAACCTGGAACACTAAATTATGTAAAAGCCTCTTCCGATGGTCAACTACAAATATCCAGTATAACTCAATTGAACCATATGTCTATGTCAACCAAATTACCTGGATTCATTAAGATTAAGTTCCAATTATGGCTACCCCCGTCCGACAGGTATATTTCTATCCTGTAAGGAAATCTATTAAAGGGTTATCTATCCTCAAGGAAGATCGTGGGCTATTGAGTCTAAGGTCTTAAACTTAAAATCCATATGTCTAGTTCATTTTAAGTTTACCAGTTCAATTTTATTAATGGCCAGTTAATAAAAAGCATTAAGATTAAGACTCAATAAATAAACATTTATATTACCCAAACTATAATTTAACCCCTTATAAACCGGTGATATTGGATTTCATCACAACCCCAGATAACTGGCTTAGTTACGACACATATTTACGGGTAGTAAAAATTTAAATAAAATAAAAGACATAAAATAAATTCTGAAAATTAAATACTGAAAAGTAAATTGCTGAAAAGTAAAAAAAAAGTAAAAAGTAAAAGTAAAAAGTAAAAAGTAAAAAGTAAAAAAAAATAAAAGTAAATTACTGAAAGTAAATGCTGAAAAGTAAATTACTGAAATTAAATAAAGTAAAAGTACAATAAAAGAAAATGCTGAGGTTAGAGGATCAACTTTTATTACTACTATTTTAGATATCTCCCTTAATATAATATATTAACTTTGCGTGATAATTACCAACCAGCCATATAGGCTGTATCCTGATTAAGTCAAATTAATAATTAATTACCAACCGACCAACCAGGCGGTATCCATACTTAGTCAGGTTAAAACCAATTTATAATTAATTTCCAACCGGCCAATATAGCGGTATCCTCATTAAGTCGGATTTTAAATAGTTTATATTTTATATTTAAGGGAGATTAATCTAGATAGAAATAATAAAAGCTTTACCTTTTACCCCAGCAAAGGGGAGTTACCTCCTCATTGCTTGAAAAATAAAAACTGCAAAAGTAAAGAAAGAAAATGTTTGTGCGTAAAAGTAAATTGCGGAAAGTAAAAAAACTGAAAAGTAAAGAAAAGAAAGTGCGAAAGTTGAAATTAATTACTGGAAGCTGTAAATAACAAACAAGATACAATCTTCTTATTTATTCATTAGGAATTTCAAAGAAGAAAGTATATATTTTACAATGAAATGACTTGGTATTTATAGGCAAAATTTTGCCTATATCAAATCATCCATCAATTCTCCACCAAATCCATTATTAATTTTTCCACTAATTACTCCACCAAATCCATAATTGCTCCACTAATTGCTTATCTTGTTTGGTGTTGATTTGATAATTTTTATTAATTATTTATTAATTTATATTTTGCTTTGAAAATGATTGATAATGACTTTAATAATTACACATCACACACTTCTTGATGGTTCATCAATTCGGTCATGAAACCTTCAGAATTAGAAAATAGTTTCTCCTTAAAAGTTGTAGATATTGAGTCTTCATTAATCTGGCACTTGAATCAGCTCAATCCGATATCTGAGTAAAAAGTTATGCCCAAAATACGAAAGATGCGCAAACTGGAATTCCCAAAACTGCACTTCGTCAAAACCCCCTTCAAGTTTCCAATCTCCAAAATTAATATATCAAGTCCAATAATTGCCCTTATTTGACCCATATTTCATCCTAAATGATTTCATTGAGACCCGATATTATTTTATCTGCAAAATAAACTAAAACACATCAAAACGTTCATCAAACTCGAGAAACTAAATAAAATATTAAGTTAAAGGGGCGGTAAATATTGATATATTTTCCGCTCATCCCACCCCAAACCTAACATTTTGCTAGTCCTCGAGCAAAACAACGAAATAAAATACAAGAAACAATTAAAATTAAACGAAGCCACTTTCGTAGGGATCACGGTTGCATTTAGCATATGCAACAAGCCTTTAAACCCCTAGGTGTCCCTAATGGACGAGTTGTAGTCTCGTGAGGGTTTACAGCAATGATACCCACAAACATTTTACAAAAGTAAAAATGTAGTAAAACTAACTAATGCACACAAAAGCAAAAAGACAAGCGAAAAGAGAATAAGATGTTAGTGACTAATCAGGTGAAACTTCTACTCCAAGTTACTAGTTGTTTTGTTTTATTCTAAATTACCGAATAAGTAAATTCTCCGATTATTTTTACCATTCTTCATATACATAGCCAACAAATATTAAACAACTTATTTTTGCCCACAACAGTCATAAGTGTAGTTGATAAGAGAGTAATATTTTTGTCCTAAAGTTCTATCAGATTTCACAACTTTTTGTAGCAATGGAATAATTTTTCTCATTTTTCTGAATTTTTTTTATTTATTTATATACAATACCTTCCATCTATTTAGCGAGTGTTGGGTCGCTGACTCCCAAACCAGTTGGCTTTAGGGCACCAGGTGTTAAGACACCCCTACGGACTTAATTACTCAGACTTCAGATATATATATTTTTGCAGCATCTTCGATCCATGTAACGAGCTTTGGGCCAGTGACTCCCAACCAGTTGGCTTTAGGGCACTAGGTGTTAAAACACCCTTACAGACTTAATAACTCGGATCTCAGACGTTTTTTTTTTTTTTTTTTTTTTTTTTTTTTTTTTACTCCATTGCCTTTTGAGATGTTTCCTCCATTAAACTAGAGAACTGAATATTACAAACTTTTCAATTTAGCTCATGTCCGTATGTTACTATATATGTTGATAATATCTGTCAACTAGCATATGAAGATCCATTTTAGTCCGTTTTAAGGAGAATTCACAAATTAAATAATTCAAAATGAAATAAATAAAAATTAACTTGTTTCGAAATAGGTTTGAGATACGTCTCAGGAGTGGAAACTCCTTACTCAGCTATCTCTTACCAATTTCACATTTTTTAGTCAAAACACAAAAACGCAAAATATTTTTGTAATTTTTTTGAAAATTTTTCAATTTTTTTTTTGTATTTTTCGAAAAATTTTGGACTAAAAATAAAAACAACACACAAACTAAAAACAATGTACTGATCAACTAATTCCCTCCCCCAAACCTAAATTAGACATTGTCCCCAATGTCTTAAACAGTAGAAGAAGAGTTTAGAAGATAATACATGGTTAGCTGAAATTCTACAAGAAATTAAAGGTTAAGATTCAGATTAATCCTACGCCTCTTACCACGATCGTCCTCAGACCAATTTATCTTTGAAAGAATAGGGTCAACTCGTGGTTCATAGGCTATGAGTTGGTCTATTAGATCCGGAGCAGTTCTGGCAGTAAAGAAGAGTTCTTTCAAAGGTTTTCACACGAACCCATTTCTCCGAGCACGGTTAATCATTTCTACCAAACGTTCAGACATACCTGGCACGATCAGTTCTTCTCCGTTTGATGGTTCAATAAGATTTGCCTCTGCCAAGGGTTTTGGGATGATTCCCAAAACGTGACTGCCTCCTTCCTGTACAGCCTTTGAAACGATCCCCATAAGTCCGAGATTGCCTCTGCCATATATTAAATGCATATTCCTTGCAGCTAAGACTCGACCCAATTTCTGTGCTGCTTCTACGTATTGTGGTTTAGTACCAACACTACTACCGCAAAACACACAGATGTTTTCAACTCGTCTTCTTGAAGTGGCTTCCATGTTTTACTCTGGATGTCTTCAAAAGTGCAATGATGAGTTGAATTTATAATACCTGAAAAGGGTGAGTAAAATAATAGCACCAGTACCTACCAAATGACAATTATTAGTTAAACAAATCGTGATAGTCAAAAAGGTCTGGATCCTGTCGGAGAAAATATAACAAAACAAATTACAATTATTAGGAAAAGACAAAGAGATATAATATTTACAAGAAAAGTAGCGGCTTGATTGACGTCTATGAGTCAGGGACAAGCTTCCCATCCAATTTTCTTATAAATTGGCAAACATGGTCTTTTTGAGTCAGATTCCCAAGACTTAACAGTTGTGTTTCTTTTTGAAATTGTGTATGTAATTTGTGAAAGTCTATGTGAACATATCCACTGGGATGTGTCTCAAGAGTTAAAGATATATCATCTAAAGACTTCTTACTCAAGCCATCCCTAATGAATTTATTTTGTCTTCGCGATTATCAGACATCCATTCCTAAAGAACGACAACGAGTATTGCAATTCCATCGTGCACATTTGTAACAAACACCATTTGTTTAGCTCTACGTTTCTTTGCATAGGTGCTTCTTCCAAAACCAGGCAGATGTGAAATAAAAGAGTCAGAAGACTCACCTGCCAATCAGACCCGTGCTTCAATTACCCAACGAATTTCATTAGGAACACCGTGAATTGTCAGTAACCTCATCTGTTCCAAGCGAGCTTTGTAGACTTTCATCAGAGATTTTTGAGGGAAAGAAGGAAATTGCTTGTGAAGATTTGCGAGAGCTTCTTCCATCTTGAAATGACTTAATCTGCAAAAACTAAACACACAAAATTAAATCACACCAAATCACAATATATACACAAATTGCATGGGTTGCCTCCCTACGAGCGCTAAGTTTAGAGTCGTCAGCTAGACTTGACTTCTCGAACGTTAAGCTGGATCTAAAAGTGTGACATTTTTTTTTGTCGCTCAAATGATTCTCCCCAGTAGTGTTTGACACGCTGACTGTTAACCTTGAATGTGTTGTTGGTATTGGGATCCAGTAACTCAACAGCTCTATAAGGTAAAACTTGAGTGATCACAAATGGACCTGACCACCTAGATTTCAACTTTCCAGGGAAAAGTTTCAACCTCGAGTTGTACAACAACACCTGCTGTCTTGGTTCCAACTGTCTGTGCACTATTTTTCGGTCATGCCATTTCTTTGTCTTTTCTTTGTATAATCTGGCATTCTCATAAGCCTGTAGATGAAACTCCTCCAATTCGTTGAGTTGATGAAGTCGTTTCTCCCCTGCAGCTTGTGAATCAAGATTCAACTTCTTCAGTGCCCAGTACGCCTTGTGCTCAAGCTCAACTGGCAGATGACACGCTTTCCCAAACACCAATCGATATGGAGACATACCAATGGGTGTCTTGTAAGCTGTCATGCAGGTCCATAATGCATCATCTAGTTTTGTTGACCAGTCTCTCCTTGTTGATCCAACAGTTCTTTCTAGGATTCTTTTGATTTCCCTGTTTGAAACCTCAACCTGTTCATTTGACTGTAGATGGTAAGCTGTGGCAACCTTGTGAGTAACTCCGTATTTGGATAGGAGTGCATCGAAGTATCTGTTGCAGAAATGAGAGCCACCACACTGATGATTGCACGAGGTGTTCCAAACTGAGTGAAAATATTCTTTTTCAGGAATTTGATCACGACTTTTGAATCATTGGATGGTAGTGCAATTGCTTCAACCCATTTGGAGACGTAGTCTACAGCAACCAGGATGTACAGGTTTCCGAAAGATGGAACAAAGGGTCCCATGAAATCAATACCCCATACATCGAATATTTCCACTTCTAGAATGTTTTGCAACGGTCCTTCATTTCTCCTGGAAATATTTCTCATTCTCTGGCACCTGTCACATTGAAAAGCAAAAAGATAAGCATCTTTAAAAAGAGTGGGCCAGAACAAACCTGATTGTAGGACTTTGGCTGCAGTTTTGTTTCCGCTGAAGTGTCCGCCATATGGTGATGAATGACAGTGCTGCAAAACACTGTTGATTTCCTCATGTGGAACACATCGTCTCAGTAGTTGATCAGCACATCGTTTGAACAGGTACGGTTCGTCCCAGACATAGTGCTTGACTTCTTTGAAGAACTTCTTCTGTTGCTGAGTTGTCCATTCCAACGGCCATTTTCCTGACACAATGTAGTTGACATAGTCAGCATACCAAGGGACTTCCTGTTGTTTCATGGCAAGCAGCTGTTCATCTGGAAAAGTTTCTTTGATTGACAGATCTTTGTCAGCTGTGTTTCCATTCTCGAGCCTCGATAGATGATCTGCCACCTGATTCTCTGTCCCTTTCCTGTCTCGAATATCCACGTCAAATTCTTGCAGAAGAAGTATCCAACGGATCAATCTGGGTTTGGCATCTTTCTTTGTGATCAGATATTTGATTGCTGAATGATCTGTGTAGACCACCACTTTGGGAACCAACAAATAAGAGCGGAATTTGTCAAAAGCGTACACAACTGCGAGCAACTCCTTTTCGGTGGTTGTGTAGTTGAGTTGAGCTTCATTTAGAGTTCTGCTGGAGTAGTAAATGGTGTGAAAAATCTTTGCTTTACGTTGTCCCAAAACTGCACCTACAAAAAAATCACTAGCATCGCACATCACTTCAAATAGAAGGGTCCAGTCTGGTGCTACAATGATGGGGGCAGATACCAGCTTCTGTTTTAAGATTTCAAAAGCTTCCTGGCATTCTTTGGTGAAGTTGAAAGGCACATCCTTCTCCAGAAGATTGCATAGAGGTTTTGCAATTTTGGAAAAGTCTTTGATAAATCTCCTGTAAAAACCTGCATGTCCAAGAAAACTTCGAATACCTTTAACTGATGTTGGTGGAGGTAGTTTTTCAATTGTCTCTATCTTTGCTTTGTCTACCTCAATCCCCTTTTGTGAGATCCGGTGTCCATGAAGTGGCATTTCTCCCAGTTGAGTACCAGGTTTGTATCTTCGCACCTTTGTAACACCTGTTCCAAATTTTGCAAACAATGATCAAAAGAATCTCCAAATACAGAAAATTCATCCATGAAAAACTCCATACTCTGCTCCAGCATGTCTGAGAAGATGGCCATCATGCAACGCTGAAATGTAGCAGGGGCATTACATAATCCAAATGGCATCCTGCGGAAAGCAAAAGTACTATAGGGACATGTAAATGTAGTTTTCTCCTGGTCTTCTGGTGTGATGGAAATCTGATTGTACCCTGAATATCCGTCCAGAAAGCAATAGAACTCATGTCCTGCCAGTCTTTCTAACATCTGGTCAATGAATGGTAGCGGAAAATGGTCATTTCTCGTGGCTTTGTTCAGTTTCCTGTAGTCCATGCATACTCTCCATCCAGTTACAGTTCTTGTTGGGATTAGCTCATTCTTTTCATTAGTGACTACAGTAATTCCTCATTTCTTCGGCACACACTGCATAGGACTCACCCAACTACTGTCTGAGATGGGGTAAACGATGCCAGCATCTAACCATTTGATGATTTCTTTCTTCACGACTTCCTTCATGATTGGATTGAGTCTCCGTTGATGCTCCACTGTGGGTTTGTACTCATCGTTCATCAGGATCTTGTGCATGCAAAATGATGGACTAATACCTCGAATGTCTGCTATAGTCCAGCCAATGGCTTTTTTGTGCTCTCGTAACACTCTCAGTAACTTTTCTTCCTGCTCCAATGTTAGTGAAGAAGAAATAATAACAGGTAATTCAGAAGAGTTTCCAAGAAATGCATACCTGAGATGGCTCAGAAGTAACTTCAGCTCTAGCTGTGGTGGTTCTTCAATCGAAGGCTTGATTCGATCTTTCTTTGGCAGTTCCAAACTTTCAACTTGTGGTGTTGCTTTGAATCGGAATGGTTTGTCAAGGTAGTTGATACATTCCAGGATTTCAGCATCTAGCTCACTGTCAGTCATGTTGGTGATGCAAGCTTTAGGTGTATCTGTGGGATTTGGCTCAGTATTTTGAATGATCCTATCAACAACATCAACTCTGAAGCATTCTTCTTTCTTTTCATCACTCGGGAATTTCATGGCTTTGAAAACATTAAAGGTCACTTCTTGGTCCTGCACTTTCATGGTTAGTTCTCATTTTTGCACATCAATCACAGTTTTACCTGTAGCCAGGAATGGTCTCCCAAGAATGATATGTATTTCTTTGTCTTCTTCCATGTCAAGGATGATGAAATCTGCTGGAAGAATTAGTTTGTCTACTTTTTGTACGAACCAAAATTGGGCCAAAGATAAAACCGTCTTTTACCTTAAAGCCCAAATAGTATGCAAAGCCCGAAAGTAAAGACTAGGCCCAAAAGATTTCTGTATTATTGTATTACAATTAAGTCATAAGCTTAAATACAAAACCCCATAATTATATCAACTACTCTTCTCCTACTTTGCCCGACACAAAACTTATTCCCACCTGCTCAGACTTTCTATCAAATGCATAAGGCATGTGGTGGGACTTACGCTAGCTGCCAAGGATGATAATTTTCATCTATAAATAGGAACGAAATTCGAAAAATAAGGGCAGAGCTTCACTTCTTTCATCCAAGTCTGATACATTTTATATTCAGATACTAGTTCTTCTTCCCATTTTTAAATCACTTGTCATCGCCCTCACGGCCACCCAAATAAAGTTGAGGCAGAAATAAACCTCGACTTCACTTTTTACATATTTACTGATCATTTCATACTACTGACTTGGGCGTCGGAGTGTCCCCGGTACCCACCACACCGGTGGGCAGTCTACTCCCATTCATTCTTCTTTGTTTTGCAGGATCGCTAGTGCCCCCAACTTACAAATTCTAATTGAGGACCTCAGCCGAAATCCAGCGTCCACAATTTGGCGCCCACCGTGGGGCCCTAGCGATAATTTACAGACGAAGATCTTGTATTCTACAAACACTCACAGCTTAGCCACTCATGGCTTCAAGCAATGAACAAACACCTGATCCAGTGGCATCACAACTGGCCATGCTGCAGGATAGATTGAAAGCTTTGGAAGAGGAAAATCTAACCATACGTAATTCCAACATGAACCTTCAAAAACGTTGAGCTAGTTCATCACCGTCCGGCAATCATGAAACCTCATATCAACCAATAACCGTATCACTTCCGCTAAGCTCTTGGGAGCATTCAATGAAACGACAGATAACATCCATCAAATGATGGGGACCTAAGAAACCTGCCAAATTCTCCAATCAACCAAGCTCAACATTTCCATCAAATGAGAGGGAATGAAGGAATTAAAGAAGCGATTTGTCCAGCCTACCCAGGGGTGAAACTCCAATAAAGAAGAGCAGAGCTGAAACATTTCTGACATCACCCTTCTTGAACCATCAAATCCAGTTACCAAAGAATTGCATTCAGCCTCACCAGACATGAAACATATGACAAATTTTTAGACATTGTTGGATAAGGAAGATTTGAGTACGGATATTCTATAGAAGAAGATCGATATGCCAGGATTTATTTTATTTAATGCAGGATCCGAAAAAGATTGATTAGAAATTCTAAGAATTAATGACGGAGGAAGTAATATAATGAGACGAAGATCAGACAAAATCATGATCATTTGAAGAGAACTTGAAATAGGGCAAACAATTGGCCATTTAAGGAAGGATGAAAGTTTGGAGGAAATGAAAGACAAGTAATTCCCGGAATTCAAACATTGAATTCATAATCACGGAATGATTTTCAACAGATAATGATCTGGGAGACACGAAACAACAGATAACATTCCATCTGATGATGACGGAAAGTATCAATGATTTCCAATCAACCAAATTAAATGACTATTGAGAAGGGAAATGAAGGAATTTAAAGAAGCGATTATGACGGAGTGAAACTACCAATAAAGAGAGAGAGCTACCATTTTACAATTTCACGAACACTGGTTGAGAACGAAGTTCAGCCCACCAACATGAAACTATATTGGATCCACTGACCCAGACGACCATGTCATCCATTACAAATACAAAATGATGTCGACTGGCTTAGCTCCTCATCAATGGGAAGCAGGTATGTGCAGAGGATTTGGAGAAACTTTGGGAGGCCCTGCCCTTACATGGTTCATCAACCTACCATACAGATCCATCAAGTCCTATCAACAGTTAGCAGACAAATTTGTGGAGCATTTCGCCAGCTCTTGCAAACTTGAAAAAACTACTGACGACCTCAGTGCCATCCAGCAACGGAGGGGAGAATCCTTACGAAGCTACGTGGCCCGCTTCAATAAAGAGAGGATAATAATTCCAGATCTTCATCAGCCAACAGCTGTGGAAGCTTTCAGAAACGGGTTGCTTTGTGAGAGTGGACTCTATAAAAAGTTAACCAAATTTCGATGCTACACGATGGACCAGGCCATGGCACGAGCTCAAGTCGAAATCAGATGGGAAGAAGATAAGAGGAACAAAAGGAAAGATAATTCCTCCAGCATGCAGAATGAAAGAACGCCCCATACTTCCAAGCGACATAAAGAATTTGCAAGTATGATACCTAGGCATCATTCAGAGAAGAGGAATCACCCAAGGAAAGAACATCAGCCCCTCCGAAAAGACTTTGATCGAAGACCTCTGCCATACAAAGCCCAGGAAAGAGTTCCGGTAGAAAAGCCAAGACTCCCAGATTACAATTTTTCTATTTCTCCAGGAGAATTAGTTTTGGTACTAAAAAAAATGGGAAATGAGGTAAGATGGCCTCCACGAAACAGAGAAAGCTTCAAAAAGAAAGACACAAGTAAATGGTGTGAATTCCATCGAGACTACGGCCATACAACGGCTGAATGTGTGGCATTGAGATTGGAAGTCCTCGAGCTGCTGAACAAAGGGTTTCTAAGGGATTTACTTACAGAGAAAGGGAAAGCTACCTTAGTCCAGAGAAATGAGAGGGATGGACATGGAGAGGCGCCAATACCACCTCCACCAATCGACAACACGATGAATTTCATTTCAGGAGGATCGGAGATCAGTGGAATTTCATATTCAGCGGCCAAACGACATGCCAGGGCTATCATGTCAAACATTCATCATTCCACAATGTCTATAGAGAAGAAGTTTACAAACCTGATGATGGAGTTTCCAGACGACAGCAATTCCGGTAGCATGAACGCTTTAGTGATCTCCCTACAAGTGGCGAATTTTATGGTCAAGCGGGTTCTGGTAGATACGGGATCTTCAGCCAACATCATCTTTGCAACCGCCTTAGCGGATATGGGAGCTGAACTGGAGAAAGTTAACAAACGAACAACAATGTTAATCAGATTCAGTGGTGAGCAGAAATTTACTTTGGGAGAAATAAATCTTCCAGTCTACGCAGGAGGGATCAACCAAATAACTACTTTCCTGGTCCTGGATTGTCCTTCAGCCTACAATCTTATCATTGGTAGGCCATGGATTCATGAAATGAGGGCTGTATCATCCACTTATCATCAAATTCTAAAGTTTCCTACGAAGTGGGGGGTTCAGGAAATAAGGGGTGACAGGACTGCTTCGAGAGGATGCTACCAGACGATAATGAAAGCTAAGATCCACTCAGCATAGCAATTACAGAGCGGACCTCATTCTTTGGAGCCTACACTTCCAAGTATTGAAGAACTGGATGAGGTCCAAATTCATTCCGAACATACAAATCACAAAACTCAAATAGGAGCAAATCTGGATCCCAAGCTTCGAGCAGACTTGAGTGAATTTCTACGAAAACAACACGACCGATTCGCATGGTCGCATGAAGACATGACAGGGATTGACCCTGGGTTGATCACCCATCAACTCCACGTAGATCCAGACTACCCTCCTGTCCGGCAAAAAAGAAGGAAGTTCGCCCCAGAGAGGAATCAGATCATTGATGAAGAAGTCCAAAAATTGTTACAAAATGGTGCCATTAAGGAAGTGCAGTTCCCAGACTGGTTAGCCAATGTGGTGGTAGTACGAAAGAAAAATGGAAAGTGGAGAGTTTGTATTGACTTCACAGACCTAAACAAAGCATGCCCGAAGGATTCATTCCCATTGCCACATATCGATCAAATGGTTGATGCTACAGCCGGACATGAATTGTTAAGTTTCATGGATGCATATTCTGGGTACAACCAAATCCTTATGCATTCAGACGACCAAGAGAAGACAGCCTTTGTGACCAATAAAGGCATTTTTTGTTACAAAGTAATGCCCTTCGGCCTCAAAAATGCGGGAGCTACGTATCAAAGAATGGTCAACAAGATGTTCTCTCAACAGATTGGGAAAACAATGGAAGTTTATGTAGACGACATGCTGGTGAAATCTTCGAAATCTGATCAGCATCTGCAGCACTTGGAAGAAGCATTCAACATAATGAATAAGTATGGGATGAAGTTGAACCCAACAAAATGTGCATTTGGAGTAGCCTCTGGGAAGTTCTTGGGATATGTTGTCACGCGACGAGGCATTGAAGCAAATCCAGATCAAATCAAATCCATACTCGAAATTCAATCCCCTACCTGCCCAAAAGATGTCATGCGACTAGCAGGAAGAATTGCAGCTTTAAATAGATTCATCTCCAAGTCGACAGACAAGAGTTTTATGTTCTTCTCAGCCATTAAAAAAGCAAAAAACTTTGAATGGACTCCAGCCTGTGAAGAAGCTCTTAAAGAACTCAAGCGGTACTTAACGTCACCACCTTTGTTGTCAAAACCACTCGACAACGAAAGGCTTTTCCTGTACTTAGGAGTCTCAGATCAAGCTGTGAGCGCTGTCTTGATCAGAGAAGAAAAAAGCACCCAACTTCCAGTCTACTACGTAAGCAAGGCATTGCTCGATGCGGAATCACGTTACTCACATTTGGAAAAACTAGTATTGGCTTTGGTAATGTCAGCAAGGAAGCTACGACCCTACTTTCAAGGGCACCCAATCACAGTTTATTCAGAGTACCCCCTAAGGAGCATTCTTCATAAGCCGGAGTTGTCTGGAAGATTAACAAAATGGGCGGTCGAGTTGGGAGAACACGACATCACTTACCAGCCCAGAACAGCAATCAAATCTCAAGCCTTGGCTGACTTTGTAGCTGACTTCAGTCCCAATCAGAGCGTTTCGAAAGATATAGAGGTCAATTCAATCCAGACAACATCGCTTTGGAAGCTTGCAGTCGACGGTTCCAGCAATAAGAAAGGATGCGGTCTTGGAGTGGTGATCACTACTCCTGATGGTGATATACTACGACAAGCAATCAAATGTGGCTTCAGGGTTACAAACAATGAGGCAGAGTATGAGGCATTGATAGCAGGAATCAGTTTGGCTAAAGAGCTTGGAGCAAGGAGAATAGAAGTGAAATCAGACTCTCAATTGATAGTCAACCAACTCCAAGGTTCATATCAAGCACGAGACCCTCAAATGTCATCCTACTTACTGAAAGTGAAAGAAATCCAGTCGACATTTCAAGAATTTACTATAACCCAGTTCCGAGAAGCGAGAATACTCAAGCAGACGCATTGGCTACCCTTGGATCGACAATGCATGGGGACAAACCACAATCCATTCCGGTAGTATATTTGAATTGGCCAGCAATTTGGAAAGAGAGCAAGGAGATCACCACCATCACTTCGGACGACTCATGGATGACGCCACTCATGAAATATCTGCAAGATGGACTACTTCCAGAAGACAAAACTGAAGCAAGAAGGATTCAGAGACAGGCGGCAAGATTCACCATATTCAACGGACAATTGTTGAAAAGGTCATTCTCTGGACCCTACTTAAAATGTCTTACTCATGATCAAGCACATCATGTATTGTCAGAATTACATGAAGGAGAATGTGGAAATCATTCTGGAGGACGTAGCCTCGCTTTACGCGCCCATTCGACTGGGTATTATTGGCCAACTATGAGAATTGATTCAGCTAATTATACGAAGAAATGTGAGAAGTGTCAAAGGTTCGCCCCGATTTCACATCTCCCTCCTGAGAAATTAAATCCCACTCTCTCCCCGTGGCCATTCATGAAATGGGGAATGGATATTGTGGGGAAGCTACCAACCGCCCCTGGACAACGAGTCTACATGCTGGCTTTAACGGATTACTTTTCAAAGTGGATTGAAGCAGATTCCTTTGCCAAGATACGAGATAAAGAAGTCCAATCATTCGTCTGGAAAAACATCATCTGTCGATTCGGCATTCCCAAGGAGATCGTAACCGATAATGGTTCACAATTTATCAGCAATCATTTCCAAGACTTCTGCAAGAATTGGGGGATCAAATTAAGTTTTTCAACCCCTCGCTTCCCACAAGCTAATGGTCAAGCCGAATCTTCCAACAAGACAATTTTAAACACTTTAAAGAAAAGATTAGAAAAAGCAAAAGGAGCCTGGGCGGATGAACTACCTGGAGTCTTGTGGTCCTATAGGACGACTATCCGTTCCTCCACAGGAGAAACTCCTTTCTCTCTGGCTTTTGGAACGGAAGCGGTGATACCAACTGAAGAAAGCATACCATCTCCCCGCTACCAATGGCTCAGCGATGATGCGAATCAACAACTTATGAATTTGAACCTGGAGACAATTGATGAATTGAGAGATCGTGCATCCGTTCGACTAGCAGCACATCGACAAAGAATGACCAGATACTTCAACAAAAATGTCAGAAGCAGAACATTCAAGGAAGGGGATTGGGTACTACGAAGAGTTTTTCAAAATACAAAAGAAATTGGAGATGGTAAGTTGGGGCCAAATTGGGAAGGGCCATACATCATCACAAGAGTTGTTGGACATGGAGCCTACAGATTACAAACGACAGAGGGGAGACAAATTCACAACAGTTGGAATGCGATTCACCTTAAGCGATTTTACCGGTAATATATGCATGCTTTTATTTAAATTTGAAGGATTAAAGTAGATTACTACTTTGTGTATTGTGATTCGACATAATAACAAAACTCGTTTGAAATACATCCAAAGATATCATTAAGCCATTAAATTGTTCAAAAGGCGATAACAAAAAGTTAAAATTACAAGAAATTCAAATTTCCGGAGCAGCTTCTTCCGGAATACATTCAGCAGCAACTTCAGACGCAGGAATTTCTTGAAATTGTCCAGTCGGCTCAACCTCCATTCGACTAAGTTCTTCAATCTTCTTGTCCATCTCTTGAACTCCAGCCGCTTCCTTGGCGTCAGTTATTTCTTTCTCAGCTACTTTAGAGTCGACTTCCTCACCTTTCTCTTCCTCATCACCCTCGTTGGAAGAAGAAATTCCTGCCAATAATCGATCATACTCTTGAATCCATTTCTCTGGTTCCCAAGCGACGGTATTCCCTTCAAGGAAATCCTTCATCAGATTACTTCGTTCTTTCATCATAGATTCGAGAGCAATCCCTTCAAGTTGCTCAATTAACTCACCATTCTCCTTCGTCACATTTTCAAATGCATCCTTATAACTTCCAATTGTAACCTCTGAAGTTTCCCTCTCCATCTTAAGAGTAGCCTTCACCTCCTTCAACTCCTTTTCCAATTCTTCATTTTTTTTTACAAACGACTTCATTTGGACCATCTTCTTTTTCATTGCTGCAAATGATTTTTCCATTTCTCTTTGCTTCCTGAGATTTGATTCGACATACCGTTGCATGAACAAGTTACACTCCATTGCCTGAAAAAAGCATTCGACTAGAATCCATTCTGCAAATTATAATAAAAAAATTTTATTTACTTTCTTACTTGGTAATTTAGAGCCGCAGCCTTCTTCATTGTACTTTGGGCTCATCCTCTTCCAGCAGAAGCTTCTTGATAAAAGGGTCAAGGCTTGATGGGTCAGAAATTGCAGTCGACCCTGATGGAATCCTGACAATTATATTGTCAATGTCCTCAATTTCAACCGCTTTCCTTTTTCCCCCTTGACAATGATTTCAGTCGACTACCCTTTAGCCTTGGGAGTTCCAGTCGACACAACCTGTTGTAATTCAGGAACCTCCACCTCTGGCTCCTTTATCTTAAGCTTCCTAGCCTTCTTTCGGCTTTTTAATTCATCAATTGATGCTACCTTTATTGGTCTCGACATCATGTCCTCTGCGCATAAAATTTCTTTTGGAGTTAAAGTCTTTGTAAACAACATTTTTCCGTACAAAGCTTGAATCGACCAAGTACAGTAGATGACTTCCAATACGTGTTTACAAAGTGCCAAAGGGTAGATGTACCTTCTGATTCGAAGATTTTTTTCCACACTAATGTTGCCCTTAATCTCTTCTCTACCAAGATTATTCTCCAATCTCTTTGTTCGACGGGAAGGGCGAGAAGAGCTTTAGTATTGGATAAAATTTGAGGAGTTTTGTCGAATAATCTATTTCGAAATGGACCTGCAAAATAAACAATCCACACATTAGCGTCAAACGACAACCACATTGATAAGTTATCAATAATAGAAAGAACTGATACTCACTAAATACACTCCAATATTCTGAGACACGACCCATTCCTGTCGACCCAAAGATACCCTCATTCCTCACAAAGAAATAATCTGACTGCCAATTACCCCTATCATTCGTTGGAAGCCCCATTACTATTTGTTCTCTCTTACGACGAAGATACAAAGTATACCTCCCTTTTTCAGTTAAGTGCTCCTTTAGGTAGTATGAATATACTACATCCTTCACCTCAAAGAACACCCCTTGTTCAAATGCTAAGCATTCAATCGACAATAAAATCCTCCAAGCGTTCGGCATCAGCTGTGAAGGAGCGATCCCATAATGATCCAAAACTTCCCAAGCTAACCTCGGAATGGGGAATCTAAGCCCATTAGCAAACGGCCCTACGTAAAATCCAATCCACCCAGGAATTTTGTAGTCAATTCTTTCAGTCGGCATGGGTACTCTCAACTCCATTGATCTAGGAAATCTGTACTTACTCCTAATTTCCATCAGCATACCATCCGTCATTCGACTAGCTGGGTTCTTGGTTAGCAAGTTGGTTGGCTCACTTGTACTAACTGCTCCACTCAACTCCCCAACTGCTGCCAAAGATCTTATAGGAATTGCATGCACAGGAATTTCACGCGACAAAATGGTAACAGGTCCCTCCTCGGGAAATTCTTGACGCGACCAGTCCCTTAATAATTTTTCTTCAGTAGATTCACTCGACGATACTTCTACAAATTTATCTATCTGCTCACCTAAACTTTCTAAGGACTCTCCACTCGACATATTTTACTCGACAAGTTTACAAACAAATAATATCTAAGGATTAGATTTCCTAAGGATCAAAATTCTACCCAATTCACCAAACAAAATTTCCATCAAACAACATATATTTCGAAGATCAAACTTCCGAGTTTGGCTAAGAACAGTTTGAAGCTACTTTTGAACATTCAAAGGAAATGAAGAACACGAAGAAATTTATGAAGAGTACCTTGGAACCTTGAAGCTTCTCTCCCAACTCGTTGATCTTGTGAATGAAGCAAATGAACCCATCAAGCCACTCTTATACTACTACTTTTGGCGGTTCTTTTCCCGCCAAAAGACTCCTCGTTATTCGCGTTAGGTTTTACTTCATTAAATGACACGTGGAAGATCTAGGAAATGTAAAATATATCGTCGAATAGAATGATGAATTACATTCAGATTATTACAACTAGACATCACTTGCTCTCAGCAACATCAACAAAATTCTCTTCACAACCGCCTTCACCATTTGACACGACATCATTAGATATAAAAAACGCATACAATTTTGTCGTTCGACACTATATCACCCCAGAGGCAAGTATAAAGGTTGCTTTCATTCAAGAAAAACAATTGGACAAACCCCGGTGCAAGCCTCATAATCACTCGACACATGACAAATATATTAAATAGACTATGCATTCGACACATTTGAAGAATAACAAATATTCATCATGGAATGAACTCCTGAACCTACATTCGGTTCAGTCGACCAAGGGACATTCCCCATGACTCTTGTCGAGTCAAGTGCAATTCCTGAACCTACATTCGGTTCAGTCGACCAAGGGACATTCCCCAAGACTCATGTGGAGTCAAGTGGAACTCCTGAACCAGCATTCGGTTCACTCGACCAATGGACATTCCCCATGACTCTTGTCGAGTCAAGTGGAACTCCTGAACCTACATTCGGTTCAGTCGACCAAGGGACATCCCCATGACTCTTGTCGAGTCAAGTGTAACTCCTGAACCTACATTCGGTTCAGTCGACCAAGGGACATTCCCCATGACTCTTGTCGAGTCAAGTGTAACTCCTGAACCTACATTCGGTTCAGTCGACCAAGGGACATTCCCCATGACTCTTGTCGAGTCAAGTGTAACTCCTGAACCTACATTCGGTTCAGTCGACCAAGGGACATCCCCATGACTCTTGTCGAGTCAAGTGTAACTCCTGAACCTACATTCGGTTCAGTCGACCAAGGGACATCCCCATGACTCTTGTCGAGTCAAGTGTAACTCCTGAACCTACATTCGGTTCAGTCGACCAAGGGACATCCCCATGACTCTTGTCGAGTCAAGTGGAACTCCTGAACCTACATTCGGTTCAGTCGACCAAGGGACATTCCCCATGACTCTTGTCGAGTCAAGTGCAACTCCTGAACCTACATTCGGTTCAGTCGACCAAGGGACATTCCTCATGACTCTTGACTCATGAACCTACATTCGGTTCAGTCGACCAAGGGACATTCCCCATGACTCTTGTCGAGTCAAGTGGAACTCCTGAACCTACATTCGGTTCAGTCGACCAAGGGACATCCCCATGACTCTTGTCGAGTCAAGTGTAACTCCTGAACCTACATTCGGTTCAGTCGACCAAGGGACATCCCCATGACTCTTGTCGAGTCAAGTGTACTCCTGAACCTACATTCGGTTCAGTCGACCAATGGACATTCCCCATGACTCTTGTCGAGTCAAGTGTAACTCCTGAACCTACATTCGGTTCAGTCGACCAAGGGACATTCCCCATGACTCTTGTCGAGTCAAGTGTAACTCCTGAACCTACATTCGGTTCAGTCAACCAAGGAACATCCCCATGACTCTTGTCGAGTCAAGTGCAACTCCTGAACCTGCATTCGGTTCAGTCGACCAGAGGATATTCCCCATTACTCATGTCGAGTCAATTGTACTCATGGATCTTCATAATGTTCAGACGACCAGGAGTCAATCCTCATAAGGCTCATGTCGAGTCAAGATGAAGTCCTAGACTTCATTTTCCAGTTGACACAGGTTGTATGATATGTACTCATGAATCTTCATAATGTTCAGTCGACCAGGGGACATTCCCCATGAGTCAAGTCGAATCAAAGTCTAGGACTAAGACTTCCTCTGCCCAGATGATGCATGCGATATATTCCAGAACCCACATTTTGCACATACTCTTATAAACCATTCGACAGAAGGTGATACATTCTTATCACATGCTTTTATGATTAGTATCATACGACACAAATGTATATACTCTCTAAGACAAAACTTTTTGACTTAGAGAGTAAGGGACAAACTGTACGAACCAAAATTGGGCCAAGGATAAAACCGTCTTTTACCTTAAAGCCCAAATAGTATGCAAAGCCCGAAAGTAAAGACTAGGCCCAAAAGATTTTATTATTGTATTACAATTAAGTCATAAGCTTAAATACAAAACCCCCTAATTATATCAACTACTCTTCTCCTACTTTGCCCGACACAAAACTTATTCCCACCTGCTCAGACTTCTATCAAATGCATAAGGCACGTGGTGGGACTTACGCCAGCTGCCAAGGATGATAATTTTCATCTATAAATAGGAACGAAATTCGAGAAATAAGGGCAGAGCTTCACTTCTTTCATCCAAGTCTGATACATTTTATATTCAGATACTAGTTCTTCTTCCCATTTTTAAAGCACTTTTCATCGCCCTCACGGCCACCCAAATAAAGTTGAGGCAGAAACAAACCTCGACTTCACTTTTTACATATTTACTGATCATTTCATACTACTGACTTGGGCGTCAGAGTGTCCCCGGTACCCACCACACCGGTGGGCAGTCTACTCTCATTCATTCTTCTTTGTTTTGCAGGATCGCTAGTGCCCCCAACTTACAAATTCTAATTGATGACCTCAGCTGAAATCCAGCGTCCACACTTTTACCAGCACATCTTCAACAACACCTCTTGGAAATGCAAGTGTTCGGTCAGCAAGTTGCAATGAAACTGAGGTAGGCATTGCTTCTCCAATCTGCAGTTTCCTGTAAATAGAAAAAGGCATCAAGTTAACACTAGCTCCTAAATCACATAAAGCCTTACCGATGTAATGTTCTCCAATGGTGCAGGGAACTGTGAAACTGCCAGGATCTTTCAACTTCGGGGGAAGTTTCCTCTGAATAATGGCGCTGCATTCTTCCATTAATGCAACTGTTTCGTAGTCTCCCAATCTTCGTTTTCGTGAAAGAATGTCTTTCATGAATTTGACATAACTGGGCATTTCTTCCAAGGCTTCTGCAAATGGGATGTTGATGTGCAACTTTTTGAAAACCTCCAGGAATCGAGCAAACTGCTTGTCCAGTTTGTTTTTCTGAAGACGCTGAGGAAAAGGTGGAGGTGGAGTGATCTGTTCTTTTTCCTTTGCTTCTTTTTCCTTTGCCTCTTTTTCCTCCATCCTTTTGAAACTTCTTCTTGGGACATCTTGATTCCAACATCTTTGTTGATTTCAGAACCGCTTTTCAAAGTAATGGCTTGACATTGCTCCTTCCCTCGGTTCCTTGGATTGGGTTCTGTGTTGCTGGGAAGATTACCTGCTGGTCTGTAACTCTGAGCATTGGTCAGTTGTCCGATTTGATTCTCCAGTGCTTTGATGGAAGCTGATTGGCTCTGAAAGATAGCATCGTACTTTTTTAACTGAGCCAGCACTTCTGCTATTCCTGGTTCATTTGTCTGCTCCTGGCCTTTGTTTTGTTGCTGGAATCCATGTGGTGGATAGTTCTGCTGTTGGCCTGAATTGTTGCTCCATGAAAAATTAGGATGATTCCTCCACCCTGGGTTGTAGGTGTTGGAATATGGATTGTTCCACTGCCTATTGAAATTGTTGACAAAATTCACCTTTTCTTGAAGTTGGTTCGACTCTGGTGTTCCTCCATATGGTGAACTTGTGGATCCAGTGGTAAGAGTTTCCATGAATTTGCATATTTGATCTAGCTTGGTGTTGACTGCTGTATTGGCTCCACTTTCATAAATTCCTGCAATTCTTTGGATCATGCTCCTTTCTGTTGGCCACAAGGAATTGTTGTTGGCCATTTCTTCGATTAGTTCGCAGGCTTGATCTTCTCCTTTTGCCATTAAAGCTCCTCCAGCAGCAGCATCGATTATGGTTCTCATTATTCCAGAAAGTCCATTATAGAATGTTTGGACTTGAAGCCATTTTGGAATCTCATGGTGAGGACATTTCCGGAGTAAATCTTTGTACCTTTCCCAAGCTTCGTAGAGGGATTCTGAATCTTGTTGTACAAAGGATGTGATGTCATTCCTCAGTTTTCCGGTTCTGGCTGGTGGAAAGTACTTTTCAAGAAATTTGGTGGCTAAAGTGTTCCAAGTTGTGATAGAACCTGCTGGTAGTGAATGTAGCCAAGTTTTAGCTCTATCCTTCAAGGAATATGGAAAAACACGCAGTCTCATTGCTTCTTCAGCTTCTCGGTTGTAATTGAAAGTGCCGCAAACTTCCAGGAAGTTGCTGATGTGGGCATTAGGATCTTCAGTTGCATTCCCCCCAAACTGAACTGACTGCTGAATCATCTGGATGCATGTTTTGATGTCACCTGTATTTGCTGGTAAGGGAGGAAGTACAATGCAAGAAATGAGTCTGTCAACCACCGGAATGGTTCTGTCTCGAATGGGAATTGGTGGTGCAACCTCCAAAGGTTCAGGTTCCATGTTGACTAAAGCTTCTTGGCCTTCTCGCATTTCCCTTCTCAACTGTCTGATGGTTCTTTCAATTTCTAGGTCAAGCGGTCGTAGTTCAAAGATTCTAGTTCGTCTCATGAAGTTTCTGAAAACCTGAAACACAAGAAAACAAAAACAATAAGTAAAAAAAAATTAGATACAAGTAAAGGTATCTAACCCCTAAACTAATAGTAAAAGATAAATAAGTCACCGGCAACGGCGCCAAAAACTTGACCGGTGCTTACACACGCGTATAACGCAAGCGCACGTATCGTTCAAGTAGTATAAAAAGTATCAATCCCACGATGACTTAATATCTATTCTATTAATTTTATGAGGTCAAATGATTACTAGTATCTAACAGGTTGTTTGATTGATTTGAAAAGGTGACGATTCTAAATTTAAAAATAAGTAAATAAAGTTGTTCGAAAGTAGGTTTAAGAAAATTCAATATTAAAAACTATCTAGGGTTGTGATTTCTTTGCAATATCATTTTAAAGATGAAGTGGTTATCTTATAGTTGGGTAAAATATTGATATATTAACCTGAAACACTAAATTATGTAAAAGCCTCTTCCGATGGTCAACTACAAATATCCAGTATAACCCAATTGAACCATATGTCTATGTCAACCAAATTACCTGGATTCATTAAGATTAAGTTCCAATTATGGCTACCCCGCCCGACAGGTATATTCCTATCCTGTAAGGAAATCTATTAAAGGGTTATCTATCCTCAAGGAAGATCGTGGGCTATTGAGTCTAAGGTCTTAAACTTAAAATCCCTATGTCTAGTTCATTTTAAGTTTACCAGTTCAATTTTATTAATGGCCAGTTAATAAAAAGTATTAAGATTAAGACTCAATAAATAAACCTTTATATTACCCAAACTATAATTTAACCCCTTATAAACCGGTGATATTGGATTTTATCACAACCCCAGATAATTGGCTTAGTTACGACACATATTTACGGGTAGTAAAAATTTAAATAAAATAAAAGACATAAAATAAATTCTGAAAATTAAATACTGAAAAGTAAATTGCTGAAAAGTAAAAAAAAAAAGTAAAAAGTAAAAGTAAAAAGTAAAAAGTAAAAAGTAAAAAAAAATAAAAGTAAATTACTGAAAGTAAATTGCTGAAAAGTAAATTACTGAAATTAAATAAAGTAAAAGTACAATAAAAGAAAATGATGGGGTTAGAGGATCAACTTTTATTACTACTATTTTAGATATCTCCCTTAATATAATATATTAACTTTGCGTGATAATTACCAACCAGCCATATAGGCGGTATCCTGATTAAGTCAAATTAATAATTAATTACCAACCGACCAACCAGGCGGTATCCATACTTAGTCAGGTTAAAACCAATTTGTAATTAATTTTCAACCGGCCAATATAGCGGTATCCTCATTAAGTCAGATTTTAAATAGTTTATTTTTTATATTTAAGGGAGATTAATCTAGATAGCAATAATAAAAGCTTTACCTTTTACCCCAGCAAAGGAGAGTTACCTCCTCATTGCTTGAAAAATAAAAACTGAAAAAGTAAAGAAAGAAAAGGTTTATGCGTAAAAGTAAATTGCGGAAAGTAAAAAAACTGAAAAGTAAAGAAAAGAAAGTGTGAAAGCTAAAATTAATTACTGGAAGCTGTAAATAAACAAACAAGATACAATCTTCTTATTTATTCATTAAGAATTTCAAAGAAGAAAGTATATATTTTACAAATGAAATGACTTGGTATTTATAGGCAAAATTTTGCCTATATCAAATCATCCATCAAATTCTCCACCAAATCCATTATTAATTTCTCCACTAATTACTCCACCAAATCCATAATTGCTCCACTAATTGCTTATCTTGTTTGGTGTTGATTTGATAATTTTTATTAATTATTTATTAATTTATATTTTGCTTTGAAAATGATTGATAATGACTTTAATAATTACACATCACACACTTCTGGATGGTTCATCAATTTCGGTCATGAACTATTCAGAATTAGAAAATAGTTTCTCTTTAAAAGTTGTAGATATTTGAGTCTTCTTTAATCTGGAACTTGAATCAGCTCAATCCGATATCTGAGTAAAAAGTTATGCCCAAAATACGACAGATGCGCAAAACTGGAATTCCCAAAACTGCACTTCGTCAAAACGCCATTTCAAGTTTCCAATCTCCGAAATTAATATATCAAGTCCAATAATTGCCCTTATTTGACCCATATTTCATCCTAAATGATTTCATTGAGACCCAATATTATTTTATCTGCAAAATAAACTAAAACACATCAAAACGTTCATCAAACCCGAGAAACTAAACAAAATATTAAGTTAAAGGGGCGGTAAATATTAATATATTTTCCGCTCATCAAAGACCAAAGAGATATGAACCTTCGGCAGAAGCGTATCAGTCGGATAATCAAGAGACTATGACGTTGCACGCCTGCAAAGGTTTTGTGATTTTGGGAGAAATGATGATTTTGGGATTTTGGAATTTTGTGAATTTGAGTCGGCAGCTGGCTGTGGAACAGTGGGAAATTAGGTTTTTGAAGTATTAATTTTGGTTTAGGGTTTTGAAGCATATATATATAGTTTAATTTCGGTTAATCGGTCGGTTCGGTTATACGAATCTCATAACCGTAACCGAATCGAATAACCGAAAAAGTTAAAATTTTAACCACAATAACCGAATTAACCGAACCGTAATAAAAAAATGAGTCAGAACGGTTCGGTTAATCGGTTAAAACTGATTAATGCACACCCCTACCAACAATCAATAAGTCAAAGACTGGCCACTCAACAAATGACTACCATTTGACTAGGGGACAGAGAGACGGTATAAAAGCCAATATATAAAAGTTTTTTTTTTTCTTTTCCATTGACTCTTCTCATACGACAGCGAGTTCAAGCAACCCAGACTGAAGTCCTAAGTCGACACCAAAATCGAAGTGATCTAAACTTGGCCTTCCTCTCGAGTCGATGGATCAGGTATCAAGTTAAATTTGGTTCCAACTAACCAATCAACAAACTGGTGTTTTGTAAAGACTAACATCCCCAACGCAATCATAAATTTAAGAACAAAGGAAAAGAACAAAAGTTCATTCATTAATCTTCAAGTTTTTTTACAAACCAAAACATATAAACATATATACAATAAACTAAGTACATAAATCATGCATCAGTGGGTGGATCGTCGCCCCCAACCACTTTGGAAACAGGAACATCCTCATTAGTCTTGACAGCATCCTCCTTATCGCCATCCGCAGCAGATGGCTCGGGAGAATCGGCAACCATCTTCTCATAATCTTGGATCCACTTCTCTGGAGTCCAATACTTGTGATCCCCAGCCAAAAACTGTTTCATGAGAGTATACCTCTCCTTGGCCATAGCCTTGAAAGCGATGCCCTTCAGCTGATTAGTCAACTCCGCCTTCTCCTTCTCCAGATTCCCCAGCTCCTCTTTCAGGGAATTCACCTCAAGCTGCCATAATTCTCTCTCAGCCTTCAGAGTTGACTCAGCAGCCTTGGCCCTCTCCTCCGCCTCCTTCGCTCGCCTCTCGGCAGCCTCAACCGCTGCCTTAGCCTCAGCAACTTCTTTCCTCAGGGCCGTATTGGACCTCTCTAAGTCCCTGATTCTCTTTTGGCTGGCCTCAACAACTCTCAGAAGATGAATACTGCACTCTAAGGCCTACAATGAAAGACAAGTTAGAGAAAAAGCTTCAACCTGACACACCATAATAAGGTTTAAACACCAAAAGCTTTACCTCGTAGTCTTCAAATTAAATTCAGCAAATTATTATCAGTGAAATTAAATATATGCAGCACTAACAGTAATACCAGAACAAAACCAAAGTCAACTACTGAGAATTATCGTTTTTATGAGCATACCTTGAGGTGAACACGGAGATGGGAACCCCGAGCTCTGAATGCTGCAATATTCACAAAATAATTCACAAATCTTATTATAAGATTTTGATTTAATAATTACCAAATATAAAATCTATCACTCAGCATACAAAATCTTCCATTACATAAAAATTCAATTCTTACAATATTAACACACTCGTGTTCCAATTTCTTTTTTTCTTTCTCATGAAACTATGGACCCGATAAATTGAATAACAAAGAGGCAAAAATATGATTACACTTGGTGGGATTGTCTGGCTCTTTCAAATACTTCACCTGAAAATATATCAAAACAAATACATCCAATAAATAAATAAAAAATAAAAAACATAAAATCAAATTGATTCTGAAAGCATTTTTTTTTATTGTAGAATCGAAATTCACCATGGCTGCTGCTGCTGCTTCTCTTCGTTAAGGTTCGTTTTCAGCGACAAATGAAACGCGGGTTAGTGAAACGCTGGGGTTTATAAATCGATCTTGGGCCGGAGCTTTTTTAAAAACCCGGCCAAGGCCCAATTAATATTGGGCTTTTACGTTCAGTATTTCGGCGTTAAGATTGACGCGAGGGTAGTTTTGTAATTCAGATGAACGATAAAGGGATTAAAAAAAATTAAAAAAGAGCGTGAAACAGAACCAATTTGGCTCCATAAAAATTATAATCGATCTGAGAACGAACAGAGTGGAAGAGAGAAAGCGAAAGAACAATTAGACTACTCAACGGCTTCACTATTATTGTAAGAACATTGTCTTTTATTTATTTATATTTATTTTTGGTAATTTTCCTTTATAGATGTGTAATTTATGCAAGGTTAAAAGGTTTTTGGTGGATATTAATTGTTTTTTTGTCATATGCTTTGAAGTTTGAATTGCATGCTTTGGGTTCTTATGTGCGCAGATTTTGATTCGTGGGTTTGTTTTGATTTTAGGGTTCACATTTCATTGTAAAAAGTCAGTCTTGCGAAGTTTTTATCGAAAGTTGAGAATTTCAGCTTGAATGAGTGTGAACACTAAGGAAAGAAAGCTTATGTGTAGATACCGAAGGTTCGATTTTGTTTTAGGGTTTTGAGAAGCTGTTTGGGGGAGTGTTGGTTGTTGGAATAGTTGAGATTTTGGAAGGTAAAGAAAAATGAGATAAAGATGAATAATAATAATAATAATAATACTATGAAGAACATAGGGACGCCAACGGCATCGCAAAGTATGGCCATGAATAATCAACCACATTTGCTGTCTCAGACAAAAGGCCAAACACAAGGTGGGTCTTCCTTTCCTGGTCATTTTCACTTGTCTGAACCACATGCTCATGCAATTGCAGAGGCGCAGTATGCGCATGCTCATGCCCAGTTCCGATCTCATATACAATCCCAATCCCAGTCCCAATCCCAATCCCGTCCCCAGTTGCAAACCCCTAATGCTGGTATTAATGTTGGGGTGTCATCCCCGTCTGTTTCAACCCCTGGAAGTGGTGGCAGTGCCAAGCGGTCTACTCAGAAACCACCTTCTAGGCCCCCTGGTTCGTCATCCAATACAAACACTGATTCAGTGTTTAAAACCATGGAGCTAACCCCAGCTGCTCGTCGAAAGAAACGGAAGCTTCCAGAGAAACAAATACCAGATAAGGTTGCTGCCATTTTGCCTGAATGTGCTCTCTATACACAATTGCTTGAATTTGAAGCTAGGATAGATTCTGCTTTGGCAAGGAAAAAGATTGATATTCAGGAGTCACTTAAAAATCCTCCCCGTGTTCAAAAAACCCTTCGGATATATGTTTTCAATACCTTTTCAAATCAGGTTGAGACAAGTCCCGAGAAGAAAACTGGAGAAGCTCCTTGTTGGTCATTGAAGCTTATTGGGAGGATCTTGGAAGATGGACAAGATTCAGTGCTGGCAGGAATTATGCAGAAACCAGATTCTTCATACCCAAAATTTTCATTTTTCTTCAAAAAAATTACAATATACTTGGACCAGAGCCTTTATCCTGATAATCATGTAATCTTATGGGAGAGTGCCCGATCACCTGCACTTCATGAGGGCTTCGAGGTGAAAAGAAAGGGAGACAAGGAATTCACAGCAATTATCAGGATAGAAATGAATTATGTTCCTGAAAAGTTCAAAGTTTCACCTGCTTTGATGGAAGTTCTTGGAATTGAGGTTGATACTCGGCCAAGAATTATTGCAGCGATTTGGCACTATGTGAAAGTTAAGAAGTTACAGAGCCCAAATGACCCTTCCTTCTTCATGTGTGATCCCCCTCTACAGAAAGTATTTGGGGAAGAGAAGATGAAATTTGCTATGATTTCCCAGAAGATATCGCAGCATTTAGTACCTCCTCCGCCTATACATTTGGAACACAGGATAAAGCTTTCAGGGAATAGCCCTGCTGGAACTACTTGTTACGACGTGCTTGTTGATGTGCCTTTTCCACTGGAAAAGGAAATGGCTGCCTTTTTGGCAAACATGGAAAAGAACAAAGAGATTGACGCTTGTGATGAACTAATATGTGCTTCTATAAAGAAGATACATGAGCATCGACGGAGGCGGGCTTTCTTTCTTGGTTTTAGTCAGTCTCCAGGGGAGTTTATTAATGCTCTAATTGCTTCTCAGAGTAAGGATCTAAAGCTTGTTGCTGGAGATGCCAATCGTAATGCAGAAAAAGAGCGTCGGTCTAATTTCTTTAATCAACCATGGCAAGTTTTATTTACTTTATAGCATTTTTATTCTTATTTTTTCTTCGTTTCCATGCATATGTTTGATTTGAATTATGTCATGAAGTCCAACTTTCTACCCCTGCTGGCACAAGTCAATGGAAATATGGAATGTTGTTTGGTTCGTAGACATGTAGTATACAACGTGGCTTCTCTCAGATATGTCACTGCATAGCATGTATTTGGTATTAGTAGAAACCTACAACCTCTTGTATCGTATTCTATTATGGAGTAGCACATTAATCTTTATTTATGACTGTTGAAAATAAATACAAGAAAATGGTGATTCCCACTATCTTGATTTTGGTTGTGTCAGCTGGCAGGTGAAAGAAACCACCAGTTCATTTTGCATATTAGAAAAGTTGCCATTGCTTTTTTGCTTTTGTCTTTCAATAAAGCATTCGCAGATTATTCATTTAGTACCCTATTGTGAGAGCTTCCTTGCATTGTTGTTTTCCCTGATGAAAATAAATTCTTCCAATAAGAAGCATATTCTAACAGTCTATAAACTCACAATCTAACAGCTTTTTTTTTTTCTTGGTTTTGTTTTCCCTGGTGAAATTTAGGGTTGAAGACGCTGTTATCCGTTACATGAATCGCAAATCTGCTGGAAGTGATGCTGCTGGAAGCACCTAAGTATGAATACGATGAAGTGTTAAACAGGTGGTGGATTAACTTTATCCCCACATCATATTGTTTCCTGCTCTGATTTGTTGGGTAGATTAGTACTGGATGCTTTAGGGCTGAAAAGTATATCAAGTGAGCATATTTTATTAACTTGCTTAGGTAGTTAGGTTTTAAAATTGACTTTTCTCCTCCTGAGTCCTGGCATGTTACTGTATTATATTTTCTTCCGGTACTATAGTTGCTATAGTGTAGGCTTATTTTGTTCTTGGTTATTCATCTACGTTTGGGAACATATTGGTTATGGAGACTTGATGCCAATCTATTTTGCTATCTAATATCGCAAATTCTCTGGAATATTTGTTTTGTTATTGGCTATGTTGTTAAAGGCACGGCCCAAGCAGTGCTTAGGCGGGTTTTTCAAACAGCTACCTGCGGCACTTGGGTTGCTCCTTAGGTATTGTAATTTATGATTATTTATATATTAGATAAATTTCTCCATGTTTGATTTGTTAACCCACCATTGACTGGTCAAAGGCAGCTCTTGGACGGATTAAACTATCAAAACGTCTTGTCTTGCCTACCGTATTTGACGGTATAAGTTATTGGTACCAGAGGTTTTTCAAATTCACATGAAATTAATTGCTAATGTTGTTGGGAGTTAATTTATCACATTTTTACCTGTTTATCAAGGGAGAAAGAATTTATAGTTTTTCATTCCTGATGGATTTGCTCCAAACAAATTAAATTGAACCATAAGTTTTTTCGCATTAAGTGGGGTCGGTTATTTGGATCCTGGCCTCATTATGCTCTATCTTGAATCATGTAAGACATATTTAGTCTTATGTGACTGCATGAATAGTATGCTTGACATTTTTTTTTCCTTTTTTGAAGCTAAAGAAAAATCATTAGAAACAATCACATATTACAAGATATGATGGGGAAAGCCCCCTTCAATGAAAAATGAAGTACGGATGGTAACAGACTTCCAAAAACTCTCTCATATAAGGCATATTTTATAGGAAATAATGACCCCATTTGTCCTCGACTTCACAATTAAAATTGTACTTCTAATTTTTGTGACAGTCTATTTATGTGCTCGATTTTTTTCATTGTGGGTTTGATTAAATGGGAAGAAATGAACAAATCTTTTGTTTTTGGACTAAATTAGAATAGTCTTTATGGTTTGGGGCTTTTTTAGGAAATCCCCGGAAAAAAAAAAATCATGATGCAAAAACTCAAACAAACCTGCAACTTTACCACACAAGCACATATAATTTAGGTTTCATTATCTCACTATAAATTACAACAGTTTGCTTCCATAAACACTATTTTTGAGTTACAATACAGTAGACCCGGCCGGCGGTTCGGTTCCGATTCGGAACCGAACCGAACCGGCCGGTTCCCGGTTCCACAAGTGTGGAATCGGAACCGTAAACCGAACCGCTCGGTTCCGGTTCCCCATCCGAATTTTTTTTAAAAAAATTTAATAATAAATTTTTAAAAATAGAAAAAATTCTATAATTGTAATGTTTTTTTTTTCATACTATCACATTATTTTTATATATATTTTTTTATAAAATTCTTTTAACATAGAATCCTTTTTATAGCCAACTCTTGGCTAGTGCTTTCTGTTGGCGACTTGGTCGCGTAATTGGATTTTGATATTGCAATGCGAGAAAGAAGACTTCGACGTGCAAACACGAAACAATACAAAAAGTGTCGAAGCATATGGGGTGAAGAGCGAGAATGTGAAGACTTGCGGCAAATTGAAAAATATATTGCGAAGTCTTAGCTTAAGATTTAATTTGTATTGTGAAATGTATATTCAAGTGCCTAAGCTCATAAGATTGCATGCACAATCACTTAAATGCATTAGGATTATGACAAAATGTCTTAAAACCTTCATTACTCTGCATCTTGGTCTGAGACCGGCATACCAGTGTCATTTCGGTGACCATACCGGTCAAGAAAAGCCTTATGCATGTTTTTTGGAACTAGGGGGATCCATACCGGTCCCCATTCCGGTCTAGCTCTTCATGGTGCATATTTACTGAAACCAGAGAGATCCATACCTGTCTCCATTCCGGTCTAGCTCTTCATTGTGCACACATTCTAGAACCGGGTCAAAGCATACCGATATTTATACCGGTTAGCATATCGGCCTAACGTATACTTGTTCAACGGTAATATAGCCGTTAGTATCCGTTGAAAACCCAGACCGGCATACCAGTCTACATACCGGTGACCATACCGATGACCATACCGGACTCAGTAGATTGTTAGAACTGCTCTTCATTTTTCTATATAAATGAGCCTCAACTCATTTGTCTTGGTTAGAGACATCATTTTACATCTTCATACATTCTTTAAGGCAAATACAAGAGTGTCATAAACCTTCTTTATCTCAAACACTTTAAAGCTCACACACTCACCTTCATACATTTAGTGAGCTTAGAACACTTGGGTTTGCAACTCACACAATCTTCATTATATTTGTGAGTGCTCAAGTGTGATTTAAATCTTCCATATCAAAACACTTGCGGTTTGTGAAATCCCATTAGTTTGGGTAGTTGTAAAGGTTTGTAAGTGAGCCTACAAACAAAACTCAAAATTATAAAAGGTTCGGAGTGCGCCTTTGCGGAAAACTCTTGGTTGCGAGTGAACCACGAAAACTCGATTTTAAGTGGAAATCTTTAAGTGAGGCTTGGGGGAGTTGATGTAGGCACGTTTGGCCGAACCACTATAAATCACGGTGTCGTATCTCTCTTTCACTATACTTTTACTATTTACAAGTTTATTTACATTTACATGTATTGATTAGAAAACTTGCATATAGGTTATTAATCGAAATAGAGAAAATCGACCTAAGTGTTCATTTGGTAATAAGAGCTAAAAATCGGTAAAAATTTATTTAATTCTGCACTTATAGTGAAACCCAATTCACCCCCCTCTTAGGAAATAGAGATTATTTGTCCCTATTGCTTGTAGGGTAATTTCACTTTATTCATATAAGCGGTGTGGGATATTTGTTACTTGGCTATTGTGTCCCACATCGCTTATATAAAGAAGTCAATAACCAAGAGTTGGTTATAAAAAGTATGACAATAACCAAGAGTTGGTTATAAAAAGTATGTGGACATTCATTTTTTAGTATTGTAATTTTAAACCTCACTATTATTAATAAAAAAAATTGAGATTTACTTGTGAAACCTTACGGTTCCAAGTAAATAAAAACTTTTATTTTTTTACTTCTCGTTCCAAGAGTAACCTTACGGTCCTTGTTGGAACTGTTGGAACCGCTGGAACCGGTCGGTTCCAACCGCTTCGATTCCGGTTGCGATCCGGAACCTTAGCCGGGTCTACAATACAATGGCTTCCGTACACTTGGTTAAAAAAAATGACACATTCTTCTACTTATATCCCACATGCATAACATGCAGAGACCAATTGGCCCCTTAAGTATTCATTATTCTCATGTTCTTGTATTATAGTAGAAATATTAATACATTAATTAATAAATAAAGAAGTAATAGGATAATAAACACTCGCAAAATATATGTAGCAAAATTAAATACCTTTAACAAATCTAAAATTTGTCTGCAAACAGTCCACTATTGAAGATATAAACTAACATTGCTAACATATGAAACAGTAAAATAACTTAATAATTCACTATATGTAAATGATTTATTCAAAAATTCAAATGTTGAATTCCAATGGGTTGGAACAACCATTGGAAATTTCTTAGGCCTCCTATTGTGTGTTTTGTAAAATTTATACCATTCATTAGTTGTGGATATGATCATAAATAAGATATGCCAGTTTTTATTGGAGAAAAATGCTCATGTAATGTTCTTAACTCATCTTGTACACATAAATTAAAAATATGACATACACATTTTATGTGAAAAACCTACCACCGAAAATAGGTATTGTAAATATTTTATTAATGAAATAATATTCTTCAAAAACAGTTTTAATCATTTCATATATATTATGAGCAGTGTGTCTTTCATCAAAAACTCTAAATACAATAATTCTTTTTTGTAAATTTTATTCATCATCAATCCAATGACATGTAATGTCCATGTATGAGTGCACATTCCAATGATCACTCTAAATATCACTACATATAGCAACACGTCCAATAAAATTAACAAAATATATTTGTAACTCTTCTTTCTATTTTTTATAAAGTTTGTGAACTGTTCGTGTTAAAGTAATTCTTGGAACACGTTTTGCAGCAGGATTTAAAGTATTTTGTCAATAATCAATAAAGCCTATTTTTTCACCAAAGCTAAATGACAGGTGTTCAACATAAATAAATTTTGCTAATTATTCTATTTTATTTATGTCAGAATAATGAAATAAAAGAGTAGAGCTGGCGTACCAGTTATTTGGGATTGTGTCCAATCAATACCAACTTCAGATGAGTTCTTATTTATAATATGCTTTCAAAGATATTCATATTCGTTGCTAAATGAATATTGTTTATTGCAATAGTTGCATACAGCGAGTATTTTGCAAATGTTATCAGGATCATTTATCTTCTTACAGTGTTTCTTGAATTTATTAGATTTTTTTATCCATCGGTATCCTCTGGCACAATTTAATATTGACTTTCTTGGGTTGGTACAAAATTGAGAGGTGGTGGTGACATGATAAAATCATCGGAATCTTTAAAATCTTATTGTGTTGGTAAGATTGGGCTCTTACCCTTATCAACAATATTTCTTTTTTTGTCTTGAAGATCCTCTGCTTGACATTTTTTTAATTTATAATTGAAAAAAATGTGCAACAGTCAAAATGACTGTTGCAATTTGACCGTTGCAACTTTGACCGTTGTAATTGCAACGGTTCTTCAGTTCGGTTCTTAAGGTTTGTTTAAAACCTATGTTCCAGTTAGGTTTAAGATTCAGTTCTTAAATTTTGAAAAATCAGAACCGAACCAATCATTTCACGTTTTGGTTCGGTTCGAAACCACATAACCATTGACCGATTCGGTTTCGATTTTGACTCAGTTCAATTTCGGTTTGATTTGCAATTTGAAAACTGAACTGCGGTGAAGCCTACATGCCACTGGTCATGTAACTACCAATTTACAAGCATATATATATAAATAGTAATGTATCTAGAAATGTGTTTGTCAAGTCTTGAGCTCGAGTTCATGAGGTGAGAATAGGGCGATAGCGATAGCGATAGACACAAGAGCATTTTTTATAAGAGTCTAGGAAAGCCGGGAGTTTTACATGCTCTGTTTAAGCCCGGGTCAGATGATTTATCGGCATATTTCTAATATTTCCAAAAAAAAAAATATGACCGAATTGGATGATTTAGCTACGGGATTTTCAGTGTTTCAAAAAAAAAAAAAAAGGCTTTGTTTGGTTGACCAAAATTTGGTTGAATAGAAATGCTATTTGGTTGACCAAAAAAAAAGGCTTTGTTTGGTTGACCAAAAAAAAATTAAAATATTTAAATTAAAATGGATTAACTATAAATATTATTATTTAAATTAAGATTGTAATTATTAATCATGTAAAATGTATTTCATATGAGAGAAAATATTTGAATATTAGGTTAGATTATTATTGTAAATTTTTTATCTATTCTAATTTAATTAAGGAAATGCTTCACATATTTTTATTTTTTTGAATTTAGTTGTGATTATATAAACATATAAAAAAATAATTTAAATAAAAATATAGTAAAAAGTTAACATTTTCAATATGAACATAATTGCTAATATATTTTAAATTTTAACAAATCAAATTTGATTTTTTTTTGTTAAAAATTCACATTTTTTTATCTAAATATTTTTATAATATTAATTATCTAAATAGAATAGGGGTAAAAATATCAAATTATATTAATAATTAAGTTAGAGGGATGTGTTGGAGTATTTTACAAATTATAAGATATAATAGGCGTTAAAACGAAAATATAAGGATGTCAATGACATTTATTCTATTATAAATTACTTTCTTTAAGTGACAATGTCCACTCGGTTGTTATTTTTCGTAATTATTTATTAAATTTTTAACTTTTTTCCATAATTATTCATTAAACTTAGGTTGAAGACTCTAATAAGAATCTTATTTACAAGAAATGTGTATTTTGGTTTGGACCACAGGAGAAGGCCCATCCCAAAAGTGTAAGTGGGCCTTGGGTGGGCTTCAGGATGTGTAAATTATGAATTAAATATGTTGACTGCTGATTTTGGTCTCAGGGGCAATAAAGATTTTTTACTCCCGAGACAATCATCCTCTAACTGTGAATTTGTTTTGTTTATAGGAAATTAAAAGCAAATTTGGCAAAAGATAAGTAAATTCACCAATCAACAAACAGATTTAACGTGGTTCGGCGGATCAGATCCAACCTACATCCACGGATACAGAACAAACGATGTTTTTTTTACCGAAATATGTTTCTCTGATCTGTTTTGTGTTTACAAGTCTAATTCTCTCTTGTTCTCTTCTCCACTCTACCTTACAAGCACGTTTTCCCCTCCTATTTATAATAGCAAATAAACAATTTTCCTTTTCCCATGAGAATTCTTAGTCGAAACTACATTCACTTCCTTTATCCTATTAGGACACTGACTTATCAATTTTTTCCCATGAAAGTAAGATAACTTATCTTCTTATTCGTAAAAATAGAATGTTTTATCTTCTGAAGCATATCTCGCTATATTCTCGGTCTTCATGAGGTCGATCACAATGGTCTTTTGAACTGAGAATGATGATATCGATCTGATAATGCCCGACCATCTGGTATGGAGTGGTCGGTTACCGATCATAAAGTGCTCGGCCCCTTACTGTTGGCATTTAGTGGTCGGGTCGGCATTATTGATCTTGACCAAGAAGGGAATTACCTTTTTATCCCTGTCGTACTGCTTAAATATCATAGGGCCTGAAAATACCGCCAACATTTGTCTCATAGTTCTCGGTTCCAACGAGTATACAAGTTGGTACCAGGAACTATATAAAAAGAATAGCACTCCTGATGGAGTGACGGCTGACATTTGTGAGGAGAAGTTTTATTGGCCTGTCACCACCATGTCATCGGTACAACCAAGATGCTCGGTCTGTATTTTTTTGCCGCAAAAACAAAGTCTTCTTGTCGCCCTTCTGAAGACTCTATCGAGACGCGCAGTCGTCAAACATCGTCGGCAAACTCCCCGATTCCAACAAAAACTTCAAATATTTATGGTTCTGGGCCACGGGAGATTGGGGACAGGCCTTCTTTGACTCTTCCCAGCCTGTTGGAGGGATGCTCACAAGGTCTCCCATCAGGTCCGGGTGCGGATACGCTGGGCTCGGCGATATGCCGACTATTGGAAGCAATTGGTTAACGATGCAGCCTTTGTCGAGTCGGGCCTCATTCGGATCGTTCCTCCGAAGGTCCCGGGACTGATATGTAGGCTTTACTAACCTTCTAACCAATCCCATTGTTTGTTTAGCATGATGATGACTTGAAATTGTTCAGATTTCGGACTGACCAATTTTTTGCCTTTGCCTTTTGCAGGAATGTCGAAGAGGCCAAAATATCTTGATCAATTGACCGGTGCAACAAAGAAAACCGGTCATACTGGGGCCGGGCCCTCTCGGAAACGGCCAACAACTGCCGAGGTAAAAAAGGTGACTGAAGAGGCAGCCCTGCCGGCTACTCAAATCTTATCTCCCTCATCTAGGGCATCGCCAACAGTCTCCACCCGACCTGCCAGCCCTCCAAAACCTACTAGAAAAAGGAGACGTCTGTTCGGGGCAGAGGAAGCCGAGCTGACTCGGGAGATGGAGGAGGAACAGGTCCTGAGTAAAAGGCAGCCAGTTCGGAAGAAGAAGAAAGTGCCGGAGGGTTCTTCCAAATACGAAGATCTCTCTCCCGAGGATGTGGTTACATTGTTGTGCTCCCAGATGACCAAGGTAGCCACACTTCCCTTATTCCCATTATGAGTCCATGACTTAGTCTGATTTCTGATTTTCTATTTTTTATCGGCAGACGACCTATCTGGCGGCAGAGAACAAAGATCTCCTCCTGAGCCTTTTATCCGAGGGTGGCCAAGCCCAGAGGCTCCAAAACCGACTTACTAAAGTGGAGGCTGAGCTGGCCAGTAGAGAAGAAAACATAAAAAATCTGGAGCTGGCTGCAGTTGAGGCCCATACAACAAATAAAGCTCTCAGGGCCGCCGCCTATCTAGAGAGGAAAAACGATGAGGCTGTCAAGAAGGACTTGGAGACTGCCCAGGCCGACAACATGATCCTACAAGTGGAAGTGTGCAGCGTTGAATCCAAACTGAGGGCCAAAGATGAAGAACTGGTACAGGCCCGTGACGAGCTTAAGAGGAGGGAAGCTGAGTTGGAGGCCGAGAGTGATGCAATCAGACTTGAGGGGGTCGAGGACTGCGCCGAGATTATCCCGATGATATTGCCCAACCTGGATATGAGGCCTATCCATGCGGCCATCCGCTTCTGCAAAGGGGAAATCTCACAGGAGGAGTTTCAAAGATGGCTACCCCTTCTCCCGAATAGGTGATGGATCCCGACCCCATTTCGATCCCCCCGGTACCCCCAGCTCCTGAAGAGGATCGACTTGAGGCTCCTGCTCCGGCCCCCGAAGCTGTAATTGTCGGGGCCTCCAGGCCGTCAATGTGGAAGCCAATATCCCTCCTCCCGAGGTCGAGCCAATCCATCCGCCGTCTGAGCCTGCCGAGGAAGAACCAATTGCTCCTGCGCGGGCCGATCTGTAAGGGGTAACCCGAACGGGGCCCCGTGTAATCCTGAACAAACTTCATTTTCCTTGTAATAAATTTTTACAATCATATTTATATATGTATTTTTATGTGTTTCTATTCCACTTTTTTATCTTTCATAATTTGCTATGATTGTTTTCCCACAAACGATCACTCGAGGCCCGACCGTGAGGGGAAAACCCGGGCAAAAAATAAGATCATGTAGTGGAACGAAACCCGACTCCGAGCTGGGAGAAATACTTGGCTCTAGGGGAATGTTACGTCCCCAGTCCGAAAAGACAGACTCGGTGGGACGAAACCTGACCCCGATCTGAGAGAAACATGATGGCCTCGACGGAACGAATCCAGCCCCGAGCTGAGAGAAACATGATGGCCTCAGCGGAACGAATCCAGTTCCGAGTCGAATAAACAAGTGGCCTCGGCGGAACAAATCCAGCCCCGAGCCGACTTTGTATTGGGACTTATTCAGAAGGGAAGTGAATCAATCTTTGAAGCCCTATCGGATTTGGCATGGGCGTCCCTTGCCAGACCATCGAAAAACAAAAATAAAACTTTTAGAAAATAAAATAAAAAATGGGGGTGACTTAACACTTATCCCAAAGCAACAGCACGGATGCCTCAAAACAGCGTCTCGTCCGAAGTCTCCAAAACACAATTCTGAATCTTTCAATTCAGAGTCTCGGCGAACCAGGATTTGGATCAAAGAGCGTTTAGAATGGTAAGGGCACATTCCTCTATACGTCAGGTCATTATAAAGCCTGCGTTTTGTTCGGGGACAATGGTCTTTTGAGGTCGGTCACAATGGTCTTTTGAACTGAGAATGCTGCTATCGATCTGATAATGTCCGACCATCCGGTCTAGAGTGGTCGGTTACCGATCATAAAGTGCTCGACCCCTTACTGTTGGCTTTTAGTGGTCGGGTCGGCATTACTGATCTTGACCAAAAAGGGAATTACCTTTTTACCCCTGCCGTATTGCTTAAATATCATAGGGCCTGAAAATACCGCCAACAAAATAAAAACAGTGTTGGTTGTAATAACGACACGAGGACTTAACAGATATTTTTAAACAAAAGTAAGGATCAAATCAAATAAATGTGAAAATTTGGAGTTTAGAGGAAATTTTCCTAAAGAGCGAGTAAATGATTGATTGAATATTGTGGGCCATAGCAATGGATTAGGTTAGGCTAATTGTTTCATGATTGGGCCATGCCACGTGTAATCATTATCGTCCCATTTCAGGAGAGATCACAATCCAATTTATTATTATGATAAGCAAAATATTCAATATAAAATTCCATTTCAAGAATACTTGTAAGTTGTATTATATAATTACTCAGATAAGAGGAAAAATATTCTATTCATGCAACAATACCACTGCAGTAAATTCTATAATATATTGTAATATATATTAAAATATTAAAAAATAATTTAATAATTATATTTAATATAATTCCACATATTATATATTTATTAATTTATGATACAAAAGAATTGCTCCAAATAATAAAAGCATCACCAAGGCTACATGAAAAACGAGATTAAAAGTAATTTTGAATCACTAACTAAATGGTTTGAGATTTTGAATCTCAAGCAAAATTCGAGACATTTTAAATTTTAAATTCAAGATTATTTTTTTATCTGAATTTCTATTTGATTTTTTTTTATTAGAATTGACAAATCTTTTCAAATTCTGATAAAAAGATTTTATCCAAAACCATTTTATCAAATGATAACAAATCTCAAATATCAATTGAAATTCTAGATTCAAGATTTTTTTTAATCATTGTTGATTATGGAGGGCAATTAAGAAGTTTCGTCATGTCATGTCCCAACTGACTCTCATCCCCTCCTATCACTAATCAAAATGAAGAAATCGTCCCGAATTTCGATCAATATTATGAATTGAGAGAAAAAAATATCTCGAATTCCGAACAAAATGATATTAGATTCTAAATTTATATCGAGATTTGAGATTTTTTAAAATTAAATTTGAGATTTGGCCAAAAAAAATACCTCAAATATCAGCTCAATTTTTCATTATATACAATATTTCAATTAAAATTTTCAATTGAGACAAAATCTCTGATCAAACATAACAAACTCCCCATCAAAATTCGGAATTCGAGAATTTCTTCCCATCCAACCATTTATCACAAACATCTCCTCCTCGTATTCACCAAAAACAAGCAACAAAAAAAACCGTGGGCTCAGTCAGCATTTTTGTCGGTGTAAACACAAGTGCGCCAAGCACGGTGGAGCGCATGTTAGTGTGACACGCCACTGGCCTTCATTAAATATCGGATAAGTAAAAGACTGAAACTAATGTTTCATTATTTTATTATTATTATTAATTTTTTAAAAAGAAATTTATAAGACTTATCTACTTTTGGGTTTTGGCCTTTTTGGAGTTATTATACGAAGACAGATACAGAAACTGAAGAGAAGAAAAATAAAAAGAGTGACAATGGCGAGTGTAAAGTTAAAGAGACAAGACAGTAGCCCAAGGCAACAGGACAGTCCCAGGAGTCCAGAGGCGCAGCTGGGTATGAAAGTGGAGGATTTGTGGGACGTTTTGGAGCCTCAGCTGAGTCCCACGGAGAAGCTCAACGCTTGCTTTGAAAGCATCACCGTTGATGCTTTCCCTCCTCCTCCTTCTCAAGGTTTTATTTTTCTTTATCACAATTCATATGTGTAATGATCTAATTGGTAATAAAGATCACTATCTGGTGGCCAAAATGGCTCACAATCATTTCTGTTTAGGTATATATATATATATATATATATATATATATATATATATATATATATATGTATATGTATATGTGTGTTTTATGTTTATAGACTAGAGAGTTGCCCTGATCAGAGTCTTTAATGGAATTAGGTTAGTTATTTATATTTTTAATTCTTGATGGTAATTTGTAGTTTTGATATTGGAAATCTTGTTCTATAAATTACTCAAATTTGTGTTCTTTGTGTGTGTATAATTTTTGGATTCATCATTCATCATTACCGTAACACTAAACATACGTGTGGCAGGAATATAATAAATGGTATTAGGTTCTTGTTATTTTCAATAGTAAGAATAGTTTTTGGTTTGGAAATCTTCATTTATAAATTTCTCTAAATTTTTGTTCTTCTCTTCTGTGTTTGGATTCATCATTACCTGTTGTGATCTTGATTGGGGAAGCTTTTTGCATATATTCTGGGTGATTGATACAGTACTGTAACTTTTAAGCGATTCAGGGTTTGATATTTAGTGTTTTATTTCTATTGTGATGAATGGATTATTGATTATTGTGTGCAGTAATTGAGATAAAATCAGACACCAGTCTAGCTGAGGCTGTTCAAATACTGGCCCAACACAAGATTCTTAGTGCTCCCGTCGTGGATGTTGATGCACCTAAGGATGCTAGTTGGATCGAAAGGTACATCGGTATTGTTGAGTTTGCTGGAATTGTTGTATGGATTTTGCATCAGGTAAGAATCGCAATCAGTCTTCTTATATTCTTGATTCAACTGGCATTGTTGAGTGGTTCCATTTATGTCTTAAATTTAAGGGGAATTTTGATATTCATAGAGGCTTGTCATTCTCTGGCTTGGTATTTTTCTGACTTGGTGAGGAAACTGAAAACAATTTTTTTTTCATCTTCTTGACAGTCAGAACCTCCTTCTCCAAAGAGTGCATCATCTGGTTCTGCTTTTGCTGCAGCAGTTAATGGCATGTCTAAGGCTGCTCTACTTGGGGATATGGGCCCTGAATCTGCTTCAATGACTTCGGGAAACTTTTTTGAAGCTTTGACTACTTCTGAATTCTACAAGAGCACTAAGGTTGTAATTCTGACTTATATGTATATAGCCTTCATCACTTTATTTTTGTTTTTGGATACATTTCACATTTATATTCCACAATAATTTGTGGCCCATATTAATTTCTGAGCATCCAGGTACGAGACATCTCAGGGTCTTTTCGCTGGGCTCCATTCCTTGCTCTGCAAAAATCCAACTCGTTCTTGACCATGCTTTTGTTGCTTTCAAAGTACAAAATGAAGAGCATTCCTGTTGTTGATGGGGGTGAAGGAACGATTGATAACATCATCACCCAGTCTTCTGTTATTCACATGTTAGCAGAATGTGCCGGACTTGAATGGTTTGAAAGCTGGGGAAAGAAGAAGCTCTCTGAAATCGGTCTTCCCGTAATGTCTGCAAAAGATATCGTCAAGGTATGTCTCCAGTCCTAACTAATCGATTTTCCCTAAAAGTTTTCTTTTAAACAAATGGGAATTTCTTTAAGAGGTTAACATATCAAGTTCCCCTTAAATGCTTGTTTTATTTGTTTTAGGTGTATGAGGATGAATCTGTGCTTCAGGCTTTTAAGTTGATGAGGAGAAAGAAAATTGGAGGCATTCCTGTCGTTGAAAAAGGCGGTAATAAGGCAGTGGGTAATATAAGCCTGAGAGATATTCAGTTCCTTTTAACTGCACCGGGGATCTATCACGATTATAGGTTTGTGGATGAAACTTTAACCAGTATTGTACAGTGTTTATTGAGAATGCTTGTTGAAGTTACTAATGCAAACTTATGTCAATGAATAGATCAATCACTGCAAAGAACTTCCTGACAGCAGTTAAAAAGTACATGGAGGAACATCATGAGGACTCGCCATTGTTAAACGGCATGGTTACGTGCAAGAGAGACAACACAATAAAAGAATTGATCAACCTGCTTGATTCCAAAAGAATTCATCGAATTTATGTGGAGGACGATAATGGGAACCTGGAAGGTGTGATCACATTGAGAGACATCATCTCACGGCTAGTACACGAGCCTCGAGGCTACTTTGGTGATTTCTTCGATGGAGTCTTGCCGTTGCCTGCAAATAGCAGGGTTTAAAGGTAACAATCCTCTCTAATTCCGGTAACTCGTCTTCGCTTTTGTCTGCTGTTGGTGTGTTGGAGACTGGTTGGATGTAGTGATTGTAAAATGGGTTGTGTGATGGCTACCAAATTAGAGTTAGATCTCTGTAGATGTTTCTGCATCCACCAACTCCATGTATGTGAGTCCCTTTCTGTAAATTAGTCTAATCATTGGAACCCTTATGATACCAACGAACAGTTAGTTTTTCATGACAACTAATAAAATCGGCCTTCTGAATTCTGTATCTCTTGCATTTCTTATATAATGATATGGTCAAGTTTTACATTTGAAACTTGTGTATAAAAAAATTCAAAAAGTTTTAAAAAAGTTTAATTTTACTATAAAATTGAAAAAAAAAAATTATAAATTAATACACTGTCGAAATTTTAGGTGTGAATTTAAACATATTTGAAGCTTTCGGATTTTTGTATACATAAATCAATCTTAATCCTTGCCTCTAAGAATAGAGGCATCAATGGGATAAGAGTTTTAGAGTTGGAAAATGTTATATGTAGGTAAGACACATCGAGGGGTTTTAGCCTTTCAATAGGTTAGTTCGATGAAACTTATTTTTTTCACTATTAATCTGCTCTCTTTTATTTTTTAAATTACTTTCAATAGATTTTTGAGAAATTATTGTTTTTCTCAGTTTGAAAATTATTTATTTTTCTACCTGATATAGTGGAAATGTGTGCGAAATAATATTTAATTTAAGAAATTTATATGTTTTTTACCTCATTAAAAAAAATGAACACATTTAATATTTTAGATGGAAAATGAAACAAAATTATAGAAAATAATACTTTATGTTATTTATTAGGTGAAATAATTAAGATGATTCTAAATAATTTTTACAATCTCCGTTCTTAGAATCTCAAAATACAATCAAACACATCAAAAATTTGAAAATAATTTTTGAGATTAAATAAACACTTTTGACTAATAGAGAAATCAAGCACGATTTTTTTTTTTTTAAAATAATTTTGGCAATTAGATGTCCCAATTGCAGAAAAAACAGTTTGAAAGATACCAAGTAATTTCTTCCTTTTACTCGCATGTATTGCAAGCTCGGCACTACACTCCACTCCAGAACCAACAGGAAACCGTCATTGGCATAGCCATCAAAAACTGACCCCATTGTACTTTATTACTAGCGGCAGTGGACACCCGAAGGGAAGGAAAGGCCGCGGCGACCTCAGGAGTGGGCCACTCATATTCAAGACCGAACTTAGATTCTATAATTTTCTCTATTTTTTTTTTCAAAATTATAATAAAATATTGACAAAAATACAAAACTGACCCTCTAACTTTCATGTTTTTTCATTTCAGTCCTCTAACTTTCAATTTTGTCAATTCAGTCATCTAACTTTCAATTTTTATCAATTCAATGATTCGCCGCTACTGCTGCCAAAACGACGCCGTTTTCATTTTTTTTTTCGGATTTAAAAGAAAAATCTAAAAAAAAAAAAAAACTCAGAGAAGGGGAACGATCGTTCCCCTTTTCCCCTTCTTTTTTTTTTTTAGATTTTTCTTTTAATTCCGAAAAAAAATAAAAAATAAAAACGACATCGTTTTGACAGCAGTAACGACAAATTTGTAACGGAGCTTTGAATTGACAAAAATTAAAAGTTAGAGGACTGAATTGACAAAACTGAAAGCTAAATGACTGAAATGAATAAACGTGAAAGTTAGAGGGTCGGTTTTGTATTTTTGCCTAAAATATTTAACCCATTAATATTTTAAAATAAATTTTGATTCCGCTGACAATACAAGAGACAGATCCATGTGCACAAGTCTTCAATTCAGTTGCAAAGCGAGTTGTGAATTATTATGATAAAAAGTGTCATGCTGCCAAAGTCCAGTATGCAAAACACCGAGGCAATGAAGGAAAATACTCTAATAGTCACCATCTTAATTATGCGAGCTCTTCGACTTTTTCCACAAACAAACATAGGATTTCTGTAGCTTTTATAGCCCCCGTAAATGCCAACGTAGTTGGCATCGAAGGGGATGAGCGACATGTAACTCGCGAGCTCCGCCTCAAGGTCAGAGGAGTGGGGGTCACTCAGCACAAGGGGCTATCTTTCAAGTTGTTTCCTCGTGCATTTAAAGATTAGCCACTGATAAATAGTTCCATTTGCAGTTATTTAGTTATCAACTTATATGACAGATTCTGAACCAAAACTGGCAGCAAGAAGAAAAAGTAGATCATTGCAAGTTGTAGGCAGTTTCCATTTACCAAAGTAACATGCTCTGTCTTTAATTATGAGCAAGCAAGGCCACATTATTGGTTAAATACTAATGAAGATTCACGAAAAATAAAATACATGAACCATAGCACAATCCAGATATTACAAAAAACTAGAGTCTATATGACATGTACAAAACTTAATACAGTATATATATATATATATAGAGAGAGTGAGCAATATTAACTTTAACAAAAAAAAAAAGAGCATGTTTGTGACATTAACACGAACGTAAAAAGCATATCATTAAGATACAACAAACAGGTACACGCAGCTGTAACTAGTCATTGATGAGAGAGCAATGCTTACCCGTTACAAGAGCCCGAATGGATGCTATGTACTCTTTCTTCTCAGATGGTGAAGAACACCAGGTGATCCTTCAAATAGATCCAATAAATAACTCTCTAAATCATCTGGTGTATACTTTATGTATTTCCCAGCATGCCTTCCACTCTCTAGCTGACTCCCAAACCTACCCATAAATGAGCGGTAGGCTGGAATCACTTTCTCGGATATTGAAATTCGAAGCTCTTCGCGAAGTTGAGGGTCTGGGACTCTCCAGGCAGTTTGAACCCTATATATGTCTTCAAAACACAAATTGAAGCTCTTAAATCTCTCCTTCAAGGCCACCTTGGAGGCATTACTAGAGCCTCCACCAATCCCTTCATCCTTCAAACAAGCCAGGGCCTTGCTCCAAGAAGCCCTGAGATAACTCGTCGCATACTGGCGCACCTGTCCACGCCTCTTACGAACCCAATTATCTCCCAGAAGCTTTCCAAGCTCAGAATCCTTCACTTTCTGCACTATGTACAGTATATTATTCATTAAAAATATATATTGTATTGCACTATCATCATACAATCTCGATTTCTCCTCAATATTGGATTCCAAACATGTTAACAACAACAACAATCTCCGTGCAATCGGAGACATACTCTCCAAACTATCTGCATCAATCTGCAAACCACTAGTATCAATTTTATCATCTTCTAAAAGCTTATTCAGAGTCTCACTATAATCAACAAGCAACTTCACATAATTCATCACATAACGAGTAAGCGGGTGAATCTCTCCACCCTGCATAGGCTTCTTCGAAGTCTCATTCTGCACAGCATTCTCAAACTCCACGAAAGTCCCCTTCGCAGCCTCTCCTAATCCATTCAACACTCCTCTAACATCACTACAAACAATCTCATCCACCACCATCGCCTCCAAATCCGGTAAAACATCGGCCAAAGCATCATACATATCCAAAATCCTAAACAACTTCTCCGATGACCTTTTGCCAATTGACACAGCCTCCGCGAAAGTCAGCAACTGCCTCACACACCCTTTGACAGTCTCATTGAAACAAACATCATTCATAGTCTCAGTCTCGCTAAATATATGATCACAAAGCCTCTTTTCGCCGCTCAAAAGAAGCCTAACCGATATTTTAACAGCTTGAATCCATTTTTTCATCTTCTCATCCAAACAGCTCCATTCAATTCTTTGAACTTCGTCAATACTCAACTTCTCAACACCAAGAATCGCCAAACACTCATCCAAAGTACCACGCCTAACGTTACTATAAACTTGAACACATTCTCTCTCATAACCAGACCTAATCATCCTATCAGCAATCTCTTTCAGTTCAATCACAGCATCGGGGTTAATCAAATCAACACACACGTCATCACCTAAACTCGCTCCCCTCTCGTGATACCTCACGCTACCATCACTTACCTCTCCGAAGCTCTCGAAATCCTCGTCGATTTCCCCATCGTTCGCCGCAAACGATAGCGAAACGCGCCGGATCGATCCGTACAGCCGATCTGCATCGAGCGGAATCGTGTTGCTGATAAGAAGATGCCGAAACTCGTCTTCCAAACGCGACATAGCCACCTGGATCGCGGTCTCGGCCCGGTCCATGATCTCGTTGTCGCCCTGGATAGACAAGTCGTCGATCAGTTTCAGGATATCGTCGACGGCGCCGAGGAATTCGGCGACTTCGTCGGGCGAGTCTTCCCAGTTAGAGTTGGATTCTTGACGAAGTATGACCTTTTCAGCCGAATCGAAGCGGCTGGACTCGCCGTTGATTAAGTCGCCGATGTTTGATAGCCGATTATCGAAGCTCGAGAAGATTAAGAGCATGTCCTCGCGATCTTCCTTAGGAGTGTTGAGGCTCTTGACGATCTGTTGCGCCGCCGCCAGGACCCGGTCCTCGCCGCCGGTGTTTACGCCAGTCGTCGAGGTCGTTGTCATTTCTTAGGATTCGTTAGTAACCGAAGCAATACAAATTAAAATTAAAATTAAAAAGACCAAAAAAACGCAAATAGCAGTTTGTTAATGAAAATTGAGGGCTTTAATTAGGGATTTTGTCTACGGATACATTATAATTTTGATTGGAGATATTTTGGTGAGAAATTGAACTTGAAATTGAAATGAACGAACTGGTGGTGGTTGGTTTCGTTTGACCGGCGGTAAAACGAAACGAAACGAGAAGAGAGGAATTAGGACAGAGTAACGGAAGAAAAGTTTTGATTCTTGTCTTGGCTGAATTGCTGTCTGAATATCTTTGAGGGATTTTAGGTGCTGCACAATACAGTGAGGTTTTATGCAGTGATTTTACAATTGGGCTTTTGTCTTGTAGTGAAACAGGGCCCAATTAGAATTATTAGCAATTAACAAAACAAATTTTATTAAGTGCCCCACTTTTTTTTTTTTTGAGAAAAATATTAGTGCCCACTTGATGTTTGTTATTTGGTTGGTAGAGAGATCAAAAAATTAAAATTAAAATTAAAATAACGTCATGTGTGTTACGTGTGTGTCAATTGAAAAGCCCTCATCCACTAGAAAGATTTGTGTATATTCGTATAATAATATTTTAATATATACACACATTAAATTTGAAAATTAATCACAAAAAAAAAAATTTTTATTAATTAACACGTTATATGTATTGGTGGAGTCCCTAAGGGGCGTGGCTTGGTAGTATAGGGTTCAAGATCTCACATTGAGGTCTTGAGTTCGAATTCAGATAGTGCGTTTCTTATAAGAGCGTGAGACAGTCAGAGGTTTTACCGGCTCCACTTAAGGCCAGAAATGGTGATTTGGCGGCGGGGTTTCCAACGATTCAAAAAAAATATATCGTTGGAGCTATTTGTACTCTAAAAATTTCTTTGGACACACCTATTTTAATGAAAATATTTATTACTAAAATATCCAAAATATAAATTATCTTATAATTTATAGTAGATAAATATATATATTATTTCTCTGGATACTTATTACACACACTCATATATCTTTTTCCTATCTTCAAACCCTAAAACCTTTTATTTTCTTAATTAACATATCTTAAGGTAAATTTGATGTGACTGTTTATTGAATTTTAAAGATTAAAATAAAGAAGAAAAAACTTTTTTTTTATTGATGGAAATTATTGAAAAAAAATAACATAGTTTCTTTATAAGTTACTTGATATATTTTTATTTAGAAAAATAATATTTTTTGCGCTATTATAATTATTTTTCTTAATTTTAGTTTATGAAAATATGAGCAAGTTTATTTATACTTCATGAATGAGTATATTATAATTATTGTTAGATGTGGTGTAGATTTGTGCTTGAAACAAAAGGAGTGTAGCATTCATACGGTCACATTTAGTACAATTTGATATTCAAATAAATAAAAAAATTAATAATATAATAAAAATATAATATAAGAATAAAAAGTGTATTTGTTAATAAAATGAAATGAAAATACAAAATTAATGGAATAAGAGAGATAAAGTAAGCTGGTCCGGACACCTCGGTTATCCAAAAAAAAAAAGAAAAAAAAAGAAGAATTAAAAGAATTTTTTTTAATGTACTAATATTTTTATAAGTGTGTAAAGTAAACAAAATTAATTAATATAAATTGTTTAAGTGAGTGTGTTTTTAATATATTAAAAAGTGTAAAAATTAATAATCGAAATTTTAAAATTAAAATATCTAAAGAAAATTTTAAAATATAAGTATAAATAGCGGCACCCAATATCAAAGACTAGGCTGGCTGATTTAACAACCTGAAGACTGGAAAGGGTGACAATTCATTTAATAAAAATTTGTCTTGAAGGTTATTTGTTTATAATTTTGGGTTTTGTCAAAAGTTTGATTAATTACAATGTGAAATGGTTGATCTATTCAAAATAGATTGGCATAATTAATTTAGATATTTGCTTCTATCCACAAATGACGGAGCTTGGTAAGAAATGTGACAGCTAAAATTTGTTGCTTTTAGGAGGCCGCCATTTTTTAGTGGGGTCCGCCCGGCCACGTGCAGTTGTGTCACAAATCACAATAGCAAGCCAAGCCACTGGAATTAAGCCCTGACCTCCCTGTTTAAAAAATTAATTTAATAATCAGAATTTAAACTGATAAAATAAACAACAGAAACTACACTTGATCAATTATCTTAGTCAAAAGGCTAAGAAAGTTATTTTCGGAGGCCCCAATGTATATACTATGACATAGTTGTCATTACTATATATATATATATATATATATATAATCATTTTCTGATGTAGATGTCCGCACAAATTTTTTTTACGGATACACGATAAATTACTAGTATTTTGTTGTATAAGAAATTTTAAAAAAAAATTGACATAATAATGTGCTAGTATTTTACCTTATATCCGCACGAAAAATTCATGAGATATGGAGATATATATATATATATATATCAGAGGGATGATTACAATGAGGGGATGATTACAATTGCATGATTAAAATAGAGATTAGTCTTAAAAAAGTTTGAACGCGTCAGATTTGTCAAAATTTAAAGAAGAGTCAAACTAGCATCATTTGCCAACATAGACTATTGTCTCATTCCCTAATTAACACATTTTGACAGATGGAGAATGAAAGAGCTAATGAGCTTCCTCATGCTGATGCTAGTTAGGGGTGGGCATCGGATCGGATCGGATCCGATTATCAAATCCGATCGAATTGAGTTGGTTCGGTTCGACGGATTTCGGATCGGATCGGATTTTATCCGATCCGATTTGATCCGTTCGAAATTTTTTTTTTATTTAATATGCAAAACGACGTCGTTACATATTAAATTAAAAAAAAATTCGAATTATTTCGGATCGGATTTTATCTGATCCGATCCGCTCCGCTCGATTTTTTTGACTCAAAACCAGATTATGCTTGCAGTTTGTGGTCATGTTGTTTGTACCGTGTACCGAATTCGGATCGGATCGGACCAATCCGATCCAAAATAATTCGAATTAGATCGAACCAATCCGATCCGAATTCGAATCAGATCGAGTTCGATAAGATGATCCGATCCGAACGAATCAAACATCTCAGAGCATTTCGGATCGGATCAGATTCGGATTCGGATTCAGTTCGATCCGATCCGATCCGATCCGAATCCGATAATGCCCAGGGCTAATGCTAGCAACATAAATCTGAAATGAAGAGTGTTTGAAATTTATGGGTCTAATTCAAACTTCTTAATATCAGAATTAGATTCATGTATGAGTGGACTCATACAAAATACTTACATGTCTATCGCTTCTGCAGATTTTCATACACATTAGAGATCATCACGAGTCACATGTAGAATAATCGAATGTCTAACCTGGTCCTTGAGTACCTCTTCACGCCACTCTCTTTGAAATTTTTGCAATAAAAGTGTCGATAGCATTTGTAATTCAGGCAAAACATCATTGGGAAACAGCTTCTGAATCTCATCTTTGCCAATGTTCTCGCAAACACACCTTCTGATCAATGTCTGGAGGCATACCAGAAGCTGTCCATAAACTTCAAATTACACCACAACAAACCATCTAAAGTTTTCAAATTTATCCACACAACAGATTAAAGATTTAGTAAAAAATAGTTAGGCAAAGCTACAGAGAGTGAAAATGCATACTGGGTCGATGTCGGGACCGGTCTTACACAGCGTTTGCTCCATCTATTCATAATCATCAATATGATGCTTCTTGGTTTTGCTCGCGCCACACATGTGAAGATTGTTCATACAAAAGATAAAAGTTTTATTTAAAAGCACTAATGTGTGATTGAAAGCATTTTTGTTGGAGTGCTTGCAGTTGTATAATAATGGAAGTGGGCATCAAATCTTCATCCTGGTGCCAAGTCCAGTTGATTGAAAGAGCCAAAATAATGACATGGCCAATCAGGAATTCATAATATAGAGAAAGCAACAAAACCAAACTACAGTTTTTTGCTGAATTTACGAAGTTGAAATGAACTCTAGCTTTTATCTATAATATCAAAGGAAACAAATTACAATGCGTGCTTGATTTATTGTATCTCTAAGGGAACAAAAAAAAAAAAATTGGAGACGTACAAAATATCAGATGATAAAGTTATTGGATCAAGTTAATAGTGTTTTACCATCACCAATAATCACCACAAGAACACATCCCATCTTTGAAATGGTGGAATCTGCTAGCATCTCTCACAACAATTTCCCGTCCAGTAACAGTAGCTATCAATTTAATTGTGTTATGGCAGTCGCAGCAAATCCGATGGCTCTGCACGATTTGCAATGGCGTCCAATTTGGAGTGTTCATCAGTCCAAAAGCTACTGCCAGTTTCTCGCTGTGATAAGATAATACACGCTGTTCCTGTTCATCCACGTCAGGAAGCAAAGTTTGCTCCTCACGAACATACCCGTGCTTTGAGATTTCTAACATCATGCTATCCACTTTCTGGTAAATCTCCTTTGTTTGGGTGTGGCTTTTATCTCCAGAAAGGAAAACATGCGGTTGCTTCTTGACTTCAATCCAAGTGCATGCTGGAAGCATTCTCAAACCCTTTCTTCTTAAGGTATGAATGACCTCCGCAGCTTCCTTCAACTTGCCAGAATTATTGTATATATTCAGAAGCACAACGTAGTTACAAAGCTTTTCAGGTTCCATTCCATAAAGCTTCTCTGCCGCGAATTTCCCAAGCTCTAAGTTCCCATGTACCCGACAAGCAGTCAGCAAGGCAGCCCACATATTCGTAGTAGGTTTGAAGGGAGCACCTCTAATTAGAGCAAAGGCTTCATCTACAAGCCCCTCTCGACCCAATAACTCAATCATACAAGCATAATGCATTGCACGAGGCTTGATTTTGTGATCCCTACTCATGGACTGAAATATTTCCCACCCACGTTCTGATAATCCAGAGCGGCTACAAGCAGATAAAACAGCAAGAAATGTGACATGGTTGGGTCTCATTCCTTTGAGAAGCATCTGCTCAAACAACTCAATGGCCTCCTCTCCACGACCATGATTACCATATCCAGCAATCAAAGCATTCCAAGATATGACATTCTTGCAGGGCATCTTGTCAAAAACACGTCGAGCATCTTCTATTCTTCCCCATTTGCTATAGAAGTCCACAAGTGCCGAGTTTGCCACAATATCTGATCCAAAACCATGACGAACTAGGCCTGCATGAGCTTGCTTAGCATGTTCCAATGAAGCCAACCTTGTGCAAATCCTTATTATTATAGAAAATGTGAAATGATCCAATTTAACCCCAGAATCACGCATCTCATAATATAAATCCAGAGCTTCTTCACTGTACCCATGAAGTGCATAACCTGCTATGATGGTGTTCCATCCTACAGTAGTCTTCTCCGACATCTCATCAAAAGCACCTTGAGCATCTTCAATGCTCCCACATTTACTATACATGTCAATCAACGCACAAGACACAAAAGAATCATTACCAACACCCATTTTCAAAGCACAGGAATGCAACTGCTTTCCCACAGGAATGAGCCCCAGTCCAGCAGAGGCCCGAATCATAGTAGCAAATGTCCGTGACCCACAATCAGAAAACTCCTCCCACATATCTAGAAACAACCAAAATGCCTCTAAATAATCCCCAGAGTCAATCATCCCTGCAATTATCATGTTCCATGTAACCAAGTTCCTCTCAGGCATTTCCTCAAACAACCTATGCGCGTCAATCATCATCCCACACTTGACATGCATGAGCAACACCCTGTTTCTCATATACAGATCTGATTCAAACCCAGTACTTAGCATGTAATTAAACACTCTCTTCACTTCCCTAATAGATCTCAAACCTATACAGGCACTAATCAATGCATCATAAGTGCTACTACTAACATCAAAACTGCCTTCAAACTCCAAAATCTCAAATAATTCGAGTGCCTCTCTAAACCTCTTGTTCAACACTAACTTCTCTATCTGACTACAAATCCCTGGACTGGGTTTCTTCATCTGGATCTCTGGAATATTACTCTCCTTTAATTCCTCAGTATATATTTTATTCGGTTTAGGTCGTGGCTTTAGCCCTTGCTCCATTAAACAACACTTGATTCTATGAAATGGACTCTTCCATTTTCTTCTATCAAAAGAAAAATAACACCCAGACAACAAGGATTTGCCTTTAAAAACCTTATTATCCGAAAAGGAAATAGGGAAGCTACAGCTACTTTGAATCTTATCCAATGCTACACTCTGGTAAATCAATAGCGGAATCTCCATAACAGGTGTTCAGAAACTGTAATTCAGATTAAAAGTAGCAAATACCAATGAGTGCTGAGAGACTTTACCTTTAAAGAGAGGAGACGACGTCGTTGTTGCTGATCGTGAGTGCCTTCTTTTCATGCTGTTGAAGAGATGAAAGATGTTTTAAATAAAAAAATTCTACGAGATTCTACATCGAGAGATCCGCCAGAGTAGTTTTGGTTCGTTGTAACGATCTTGACAGTGGAGTTTTTTAAATGTGAACGACCCAAAACGGTGCGTTTGGCGCTTAAAAAATCTCCTGTTGTACGAAAGAAACGGTGTCGTAGATAGGGATGGCAGTGAGTATGGTATGGTGCGGATTTTCCATTACCAAACCACACCCGCATATGTAAATAAATTACCGAACCCGCACCATATCCGTTGCGGGTTTTAATTTTCATAACCAAACTCGCACCGCATATAAAAATAAATTACCAAACCCGTATGGGTACCCAATGGATTTTTTGCGGGTTTTTAAAATATTGAATTACTTTGTGTTCTTAATAATATAATTTTTTTAAATTAAATAATTTATTTTTAATTGCTAGCTGTAGTTTTCACATTTGTTTTTCATTTGACATATACAACATGCAATGTATGTATATACATTACATAGATAACATAATGTATGAAAGACTCAGTACCATATGTTTATTTTTTCATTTAAACATAATTAAAACGAGTTATTCCCTTCATAATTATAATGATCTAAGTTAGCCAACTCAATCGACAATAAGCTAAAAGTAATCACCAACCTTTGGTCATATTTGTTATGCTAAGTGTAATGAAAGTGGTGCTTACAAGGCTCAAGTGGTGTAAGTGTAATGAAGAAGCAGGAAAGCTACTGAAGTTGCAGCAAACACTAGCTTATTTTGCTCCTCTCCCGTTTCTGATCATGTGAACTTAATCCAAATTTTTGTATTATAATTTTATTAACAAGTGTGATAAAAAAAAAACAATAATAGTCATGCAAAAAATCTTCAGTTGGGCAGGTTGCGGGCTGCGGGAGTGGGAGTGTGAGTGTGAAACTGTGGATTAATGTTTTAGGTTTAGGTTTTTTAGTTGTTTTTATATGAATGTTGTTGATGGTGTGTAGGCACTGCATTTTTACACATAAGTCCCTATGATGAGTCTCATTTTGGAGACACTACCTTTTAAGTCACGGAGGTCACGGGAGGAAAGGACATCGGAAGGGGAAATTCAGAATAAACAAGGTTCACTGTTTTCGTTAGTGCTGCGTTCGTGTTTACGTTCGAACGTCAAACGGATTGCGGGCGTTCGTGCCGCGTTCGAGGAAGCGTTCGACACGGTGTCGGTAATTCTGGTTTTGCTGCTAGCCTCACATCCAGCCCATTTAGCCCCCCAAAGCCCATAAAACACATCCCAATTTAAATAAATAAATATTAATTAAAACATTAACTAAGTAATATTAATTAAATGATTAAATAAAACATATACCAAACATAAAATAAACAATTACCAACTTAAACTAAAATCATGCCTAAATTAAACAAATCACATACTAAATCAAAATATAATCATACCTAATTAAAATCAATCAACCAATTATATTCCCAATCTAATAAGATTATTCCCAAACTTAAAATATTGTATTCCTAATCCAAGCCAATCAAATATTCAACCTTCCCTATCTAGCCAAGATTTGTCCCCCCTCAATCTTTGACTTCCCTTAACCAAACCAAATCAAATCCCTCTTCAATTAGCCAAATCTCTTTCCTTGTCAAGCCCAACCCTTTGCCTATAAAAAGAACCATTCACCAACCTTCTCAAGATTAGTTTTTAGTTTTGTAGTTTTTAGACCTTAGTTTTTTAGTTTTTAGACCTTAGTTTTTTAGTTTCTAGACCCTAGTCCCTAGTCCCTAGCTCATACACAACACACAAGAAAATTACAGGAAGAAGACACCCAAAAAACAGTAAGCAAAAGATAAAGAGGAAACGGCAGCGAAACCACAAGGAAACAATAGCAAAAGACGGAGAACGACGACTCAAAACAGTAAAGACAACGAACGAGAACAGTGAACCAGTGAACCGGGAGAGTTACGGAGCATCCACCCTTCCGACGATCGTGTACCGTACATCCGAGAGGTGATTTAAAAGGTTAGACCTGAGGGTACCTTTTCATTAGTTTACATTCGTTTTTTTATTATTATTGAATTCTATTCGCATGAGAGTCGTTTATGGATGCATTTTGTGGCTTGAATGAAATGGAAGAGTGTCGTCTCTTGTGGTATATAGGATGGAAACCCAGACGTAAATTCCGTAGCCGAATCCGAATGGACGGTAGTGCGGTCTGTACTTGGGATACAACTCCACGTACCACTTGAGTAAACGGCACATTCTCTTGTGTTGTGTTGTTTTGGTTTATTTATTTCTTGTCATTTAAATTCTGTACATTGCTTATTCCCATATTATGTGATCGAGTGCATGGGCTTAGTAAGTGCGATGAAAGGTTCCCTAATTGGAGGGGTTAAAATCCTTCACCACGACGCTTTGCCGCACCGATTGATGTGTGTTCGGTTGAATGCGAGATACGTTCAATCGAGCATACCTAGTTTGATATGATTGTCTTTATTTTCGTATGCATGATTCAACCGAGCGCATGGGTTTAGTAAGTGCGATGTGAGATCCCCTATGGGGAGGGGCTAAAGCCCTTTACCACGATGCTTTGCCGCGCCGGTTGATGTGTGTTCGGTTGGATGCAAGACACGTTCAATCGGACATACTTAGAATAGTATGATTGTCTTTATGTTTGTATGCATGATGTGATGTGACGCGCATGGGCTTAGTATGTTGGTCTAAAGGTCCTCTCTTTGAGAGATCAAGAGCCCCAAAAGGCCACCTTTACGGCAGTACTTCGCCGCGCCCCTTATTTTGCTGTTTATGTATTGCGTCCCATTTCATGCATCAGGTCTGTTCCCGTTCGAACGCGTTTACGAACACAACTCGAACGCGCATGCATTTTTGCCTTATCATGCATCAGGTCTCATTTCCGTTCGAACGCGTTCACGAACGCCATACGAACGTGAGCATTCTGTTTCATTTCCGTTCGAACGCGTTCACGAACGCCATACGAACGCGAGCATTCTGTTTCATTTCCGTTCGAACGCGTTTACGAACGCTACTCGAACGTGAGCATTCTGTTCATTTCCGTTCGAACGCGTTTACGAACGCTACTCGAACGTGAGCATTCTGTTTCATTTCCGTTCGAACGCGTTTATGAACGCTACACGAACGCGCACACACTGAATTGAGTCTGTCTTACCATATTCATGCATAATTGCCTCTTGGCTGATCTTTCTTGTGTTATATAGCCAACCGTATCATTTGTATTCTTGCATTTATCCATTCTATGTGTCCTTGGGATTGTATTCAAGCATGATTAGGCTGTTAGCATGTTATTTGGTTAATAGGTTCATGAGATAGTACTCAAGCATGATTATGTTGTTCTTAGTTTTCCATATCATAGGATTGAAATATGTTCATGAGATTGCCATGTGATGTTGCATGTTGTGATGAACTTGTTGATGTATGCATATGAATTTAGAAGCATGATATTTTTGGAAATAAATGTTATTTAAGTCTGGTTAAATTATTACATAAATCCTTTTATTACAAGTGACATAAGTAAGGGACCATTCCGAACCCAACGGTTTGAGGTCTTCCCTTGCGAGGGGTGAGTGCGGCCTTAAATCTCATTTTCCCGGTTCACACCGGGTGGCGACTCCATGTTATTTCATACTTCCCAACTAGGCCGCGAGCCAAGAACAGCGTCGCCCAGGTTCTGTTGTCCACATGGTGTTTTTTAGGCACTATGATATTTAAGCAGCAAGGCAGAGATAAAAGGGTAACTTCCTTCTTGATCGAGATCATTAATACCGACCCGATCACATGAGTTAGGGGCCGAGCACTTATGATCTGTAACCCGAACACATAAGATCGGATGACCGGGCATTATCAGATCGACAACAGCATTCCCAGCTCAAATGACCATTATGACCGACCTCATGAAGACCGAGCATATGGCGAGGCGTGCTCCGGAAGATGACACCCTATTCTTGCGAATAAGACAACAAGTTATCCTATTTTCATGAGGAAAACCGGTGAGTCAGAGTCCTAGTAGGATAAAGAAATGAAATAGTTTTGTTTATGAATCCTTATGGGAAAAAGGGAATAGTTTTGACTAGGAATCCTTATGGGAAAATGGAATAGTTTTGACTAGGAATCCTTATGGGAAAATGGAATAGTTTCAACTAGGAAATTCTTGTAGGAGAAGAAATCTGATTTCTACACTATTAGAAATAGAGGTGGAGAACGAATATCAGGATCAGAATCATTACGATCAGACTTGTAAAAAACCAGAAGAAGAGCCGAGAAGCGTGTTTGAGTAATAAAAGTATCATCATTTTTGTGCCCGTGGACGTAGGTCGGACCAATATCCGCCGAACCGCGTTAAATCTCCTTGTTGATTGGCGTATTTATCTGTCTTTTGCTAAGTTTGCTTTTGGTCCCCCATAACCAAACAAATTCACTATTGAGGGAGGATTGTCTCGGGAGTAATATTCCCATATTGCCCTGAGGCCAAAATCAGCCGTCAACAGTTGGCGCCGTCTGTGGGGACCTCCAACAAAAAGCAGCTCGCGTAGTAAGACGATTGCAGAAGGTGGAAATCACCAATCGTCGGGGAATCCGGCTACAAATTGGATGAAAAAGATAGAAGAAAGCATAATGAATGACATGGAGGATAGTCAGACCCTCCTAAAAACCATGATGCACCAACTGGAGAAAATGGAAGGGGAGAACCGCGAGAAGCTTGAAACCAGAGCTAATCAAAGAAGAGGAGAGATAGCAGATGGAAAAAGGGTCGCCGATGTGAGTGATGACGATGAACCGAGGAGGAAGGGTCCCTACGGGATGAGGTCCATAGTGGTAGAACAAGATTTACAAACGGAGGATACGTGGGAAGAAGAAGATGGGAGACAATCACCAGATTCTTCCTATGATAGCCCCCGCGACACCAGAATGGGAGATATGAAGCATGGTGAAACTGGACGGGAAGTCTCAAGTCATGAGGAACGTCGCACCCGTGGTGACAGACGCGAAGGAGGCCGCGGGAGGCGGCATAGTGACACAGATGGCAGTATAAAGTCTTGGTTAAGAAAATAAATGGCCAAGTGGGGAGTAAACCCCAAAATTGATACAGCAGATGCTCGGGACGGTGAGGTTGAATCTCCATTCACAGAAGAAATAAGGTCGGCAAAATTCCCAAGACATTTCAACATGCCATCCATGACGCCCTACAAAGGCCATTCAGATCCAAAGTCTCATATTGAAAGTTTCGTCCTATTGATGGAGGTCCAAATGGTAGTATGGGATGCCATTTGCAAAGTATTCCCCCTAACCTTGGGCGGGTCTGCCATTCTGTGATTCAGAAGTCTTGCCCCGGGAAGCATCAATAGCTTCGCTCAACTCAGAAGGTCATTTGTTCGACACTTCAAAGGGGCATGCGTCCCAAAGAAAATGGTGGGAGAATTGAGACTGATGAAGCAGGGCGATAATGAGCCCCTGAGGAATTTTATTGAAAGGTACCACAATTTGGTGCTCGAGGTCGGAGCGTACGAGTCATCGGAAGCGCTAGAAAGTCTCAAGGGAGGTTTGAAGGTCGGGAAGTTGTGGACTCACCTGAGGATTCAAGACGTATCGGATTATGCCACTGCCCTGGAGTTGGCCATGAAGTTTATCTTAATAGAGGAGGAGAAAAAGATTGCCCGGGGAGTAGACACCCGAAAAGCTAAGATACTCAGGTCAGACAATCAGTGGGATTCGATTAGAAATTTGAGGAGACCAATCCCGGAGCAGAAGAAACTCAGACCGACACCTCCGAGTAGTCATGTTCAAAAGATAAAGTCATCTTTCCAAGTCAACCGTGTCGCGGGGAGAACAGTATACACCCCCCTGAACAAACCTATGGCCCAGATAGTTCGGGAAATCCAGGATAAAGGTCTGTTGGCCGAGCCTAATTTGAAAAGGTTCCCGATTGAGGAGGGAAATAGTAGGGCATACTGTATCTACCATAACGTAAGGGGCATGCCACAAATGGGTGCAGAGACCTGCGGGAGCAGGTGGAAGACTTGGTGAAAGAAGGCTATCTCAGTGTGTACATAAACCATTCGGTTTTTGAGGTCGACCAAGTTGATAGCGGAAGTCATCCGGTCGGATGCGTGGAATGCTGAGATGCAGAGAGGATGTATTAAGAAGAGCCTTGCTTGTAGTGACCCTTGTAGAGTTGCAAGAAAGGCAACGGATCCCAAAAATGTGAGTAAGACCTTTTATGTCTTAGGTTGACATTTGATTATGCTTTTTTGTTATGGCTCACACAATGATTTTGATATTTGTTTTACGGCTCGGGTCTGCTCTTGTACCGCTGAGACCGATGTTTTTTTCCGGCTCGGGTCTGCTCTTGTACCGCCGAGACCGATGTCTTTTTTCGGCTCGGGTCTGCTCTTGTACCGCCATACCGATGTCTCTTTCCGGCTCGGGTCTGCTCTTGTACCGCCGAGACCGATGTTTATTCGGCTCGGGGCTGGATTTCATTCCGCCGAGGCCACTTGTTTATTCGACTCGGGGCTGGACTTCGTTCCGCCGATGCCACTTGTTTATTCGGCTCGGGGCTGGATTTCGTTCCGCCGAGGCCGCTTGGTTATTCGACTCGGGGCTGGATTTTGTTCCGTCGAGGCCTTATGGTTTATTCAGCTCGGGGTCGGGTTACGTCCCACCGAGTCGGCTTCTTTGGACTAGAGATGTAATATTCCCCCAGAGCCAAGTCTTTCTCAGCTCGGGGTCGGGTTACGTCCCACTGAGTCGGCTTCTTTGGACTGGGGATGTAACATTCCCCCAGAACCAAGTCTTTCTCAGCTCGGGGTCGGGTTACGTCCCACCGAGTCGGCTTCTTTGGACTGGGGATGTAACATTCCCCCAGAGCCAAGTCTTTCTTTTAGCTCGGGGTCGGGTTACGTCCCACCGAGTCAGCTTCTTTGGACTGAGGATGTAATATTCCCCCAGAGCTAAGTCTTTCTCAGTTCGGGGTCGGGTTACGTCCCACCGAGTCGGCTTCTTTGGACTGGGGATGTAACATTCCCCCAGAGCCAAGATGTTTCTTTCCGGCTTGATTCTGCTCTTGTACCGCCGAGACCGATGTCTCTTTTCGGCTTGGGTCTGCTCTTGTACCGCCGAGACCGATGTTTATTCGGTTCGGGGCTAGATTTCGTTTCGCCGAGGCCACTTGTTTATTCGGCTCGGGGCTGGACTTCGTTCCGCCGAGGCCACTTGTTTATTCGGCTCGGGGCTGGATTTCGTTCCGCCGAGGCCGCTTGGTTATTCGACTCGGGGCTGGATTTTGTTCCGCCGAGGCCTTATGGTTTATTCAGCTCGGGGTCGGGTTACGTCCCACCGAGTCGGCTTCTTTGGACTAGGGATGTAATATTCCCCCAGAGCCAAGTCTTTCTCAGCTCGGGGTCGGGTTACGTCCCACCGAGTCGGCTTCTTTGGACTGGGGATGTAACATTCCCCCAGAGCCAAGTCTTTCTCAGCTCGGGGTCGGGTTACGTCCCACCGAGTCGGCTTCTTTGGACTGGGGATGTAACATTCCCCCAGAGCCAAGTCTTTCTTTTAGCTCGGGGTCGGGTTACGTCCCACCGAGTCAGCTTCTTTGGACTGGGGATGTAATATTCCCCCAGAGCCAAGTCTTTCTCAGCTCGGGGTCAGGTTACGTCCCACTGAGTCGGCTTCTTTGGACTGGGGATGTAACATTCCCCCAGAGCCAAGTCTTTCTTTTAGCTCGGGGTTGGGTTACCCCCACCGAGTCGGCTTCTTTGGACTGAGGATGTAATATTCCCCCAGAGCCAAGTCTTTCTTCAGCTCGGGGTCGGGATACGTCCCACCGAGAGACTTATCATCGGCATGGCATCAGAGCATCTCCCTCATGGTCGGCCCTCTATTGGTCTGGGGAGGTGACATTCCCCCAGAGCCAAATGTTCTTCTCAACTCGGGGTCGGGTTACGTCCCACCGAGTCGATCGTCATCAGCATAAAGGCAAAGCATTTTCTCCACAGGTAGATATCGGGATCCTCGTTGACTGAGCACATGAAGGTGGCAGGAAGGACCAGATTTGCAGCCAATGCATTTTTTCTCTGCGGTTCCTGGAGCGACCACCGACGGATTCATCGACACACCATCTTTTTTATAGTTCCCGGCATCAACTCACAAACTCGTTGTTACCGAGAACTAGGGGATATATGTTGATGGTGTTTTTTAGGCACTATGATATTTAAGCAGCACGGCAGGGGTAAAAGGGTAACTTCCTTCTTGATCGAGATCATTAATACCGACCCGACCACATGAGTTAGGGGCCGAGCACTTATGATCTGTAACCCGAACACATAAGATCGGATGACCGGGCATTATCAGATCGACAACAGCATTCTCAGCTCAAATGATCATTATGACCGACCTCATGAAGACCGAGCATATGGCGAGGCGTGCTCCGGAAGATGACACCCTATTCTTGCGGATAAGACGACAAGTTATCATATTTTCATGAGGAAAACTGGTGAGTCAGAGTCCTAGTAGGATAAAGAAAGTGAATATTTTTTACTAGGAATCCTTATGGGAAAAGGGAATAGTTTTGACTAGGAATCCTTATGGGAAAATGGAATAGTTTCAACTAGGAAATTCTTGTAGGAGAATGAATCTGATTTCTACACTATTATAAATAGAGGTGGAGAACGAATATCAGGATCAGAATCATTACGATCAGACTTGTAAAAAACCAGAAGCAGAGCCGAGAAGCGTGTTTGAGTAATAAAAGTATCATCTTTTTTGTGCCCGTGGACGTAGGTCGGACCAATATCCGCCGAACCACGTTAAATCTCCTTGTCGATTGGCGTATTTATCTGCTTTTGCTAAGTTTGCTTTTGGTCCCCCATAACCAAACAAATTCACTATTGAGGGAGGATTGTCTCGGGAGTAATATTCCCATATTGCCCTGAGACCAAAATCTGGCGTCAACAAATGTTTTTTTATATTGTCTTAAAAATATTAATTAATAAAAAATAATGTTGCGGGTATGCAGATACCCGCAATTTTTTCTTAAATACTAAACCCGCACCGCACCCGCAGCGGGTTCTGCTTTAAATTACCAAACCCGTACCGCACCCACTAATATATTTACCAAATCCTACCCATTGCGGGTGAATTTTTGCGGGTTTCGGATAAAATTGTCATCCCTAGTCGTAGAAAACAAAAACACTCATCCAGCCAGCCAAAAAGGGGTGCGTTCGGCGCATAAAACTAGCGCGTGAGAAACGGTGTCGTTTTGGAAACCTTGACCCGTTGGATATCTGGAGGAGGGAGTGGTAATAAAATACAAAAGTAGAGTTGCAGAATGGCGCCCCACGAGCTCCGCCGTCCGTTCAAACGACCGGCAATATCCGATCAACAGCGGCGCAGGGATCTATCGCTGCAGCGCCAAGCACAGAACCGCCGCGATGCTCAACACCAAGCTCGCTGCTTAGCTACCTCTGTCCTCTCCCTCCAATCCCAAACCCCCGAACTCGAAATCGAACTCGTACCCGAATCCGAAACCGAATCCCAACCCGAACAACAAACCGGAGCTTTGACTAAAGACCTAGACATTCGTCAGGCTTCGAAGCTTAAAGGAGCCGAAGTTCGCAAGTGGTTCGCCAGTCAGTTGATGCTTCCTGAGTGGATGATCGACGTCCCTGATCGCTTGAGCCATGACTGGTACTTAAAGATATCATTAATTCATTATTATATTTTTTATTTTTTGGTTAAAATTTTTCAATTGTGGCTTTAATTTCTAGGTATGTATTTGCAAGGCCAGCTGGGAAGCGATGCATAGTTGTTTCATCTGATGGAACAACGGTTAGTAGAAATCGCAATGGCTCTATTTTGCATCATTTCCCGTCTGCTTTACCTTGTGGAGCAAGGACTAAAGACCCATCGGGTTCTGCTCAATCGTATTGTATACTTGATTGCATATTTCATGAGGTACATTGTTTCATATGTTGTTAACACAATCTTTTGTTTTTTGTTTCGTATGGTTTCAAATGTATGGTGAAAATCTCGCTGTGGTGCTTGTTGTTGTTGCTTGCAGTCGGATCAAACTTATTATGTGATCGACATGGTTTGCTGGCGGGGTTATTCTCTCTATGATTGCACTGCTGAGTTCAGGTTTTTTTGGTTGAACTCCAAGCTTGCTGAGACCGGGGCTTGTGATGCTCCTTCACGGTACCATAAATTCAGATTCAGTACCGTTCCTGTGTACAACTGTGACCAGAGTGGTCTATTTGCAGCTTATTCAGGAGCTGCGCCATATGTCAAGGACGGGCTATTGTTTTGTAACAAGTATGTTCTTGTTCTCAAGGGTGTGAATTATCATAAAGTTAACTGTTTATAATCTCTCTGTTAGTTGAATAGAGAAAGGGATAAATTTCTGATGATTAATCCTCAATGTGGAAAGTATAAAGGGGTTTAGAAGGGATATTTTCAGTTTATTGAAGGATTGCAGGGACCATCATTCTCGAGGGGAGCATTTATTCAAAACTATTCTTGTGCTGTTGCCTTATGGCATGATGCTTATTATTGTTATAAATTTAGAAACTTGTTAGATTTTTTAGTTTTATAATATTAGAATCCTTTTGTATCTCGTATTTTTGTCTGTTATCTTTGACCGATTTATCTTCTGTTCTGTTTGTGCTTTTTTTTCTAATAGATGTTTGCATCTTTTCCTTTTTAAGGCATGCACACTATCAAACTGGAAATACTCCTCTGGCATTAGTCTGGAAGGATGAAAACTGTAGTCAATATGTTATTGACACAGATAGTAAAGGAGAGGTTTTGAGCGAACAACAGGTATTTGAAGTTTCAGCCTTTCTTACCCTGGCTCCTTTGCGATTTCATTTCCTTTAATTACGTTTTTGCTATAAATAGATGCCATATATCATGTGTAATAAGTTTTTTTTTTTTTACCATTGTGACCAGCTGATCTTATTCCTTTTCTTATTTTTTAAATCAGGTAGTTTTGGAACTGCAAGTTGATGGGAAACTATCTACATCAGATGATCCTCCTGTCATCTTTGGCTGCTTAGATGGCGAATTTATGCAAAAGGTGGTGTTCATTGTAGATTTGATAATGAATGGTTTGATTTAGCCTGGTTCTTATTGCTTCCAAGTGATTGAATTGATTGTTTGCACCTTTTAAATATAATATTAGTATAAACCAACCCCCTCCACTACCTAGGTGAGTGGGATTAGCTCTAATTATGCATTAGTTTAGGAAGTTTTTCAGAAATTATTTGTATCCATATAACACCTTCTCTAGATCTTTCATTTGGGCTAGCGTGCTCTCTGAAGCTATAATTTTAAAGTTGTTTTGATCAATTATCTAGGAAGGGGTTTAGACTCTGTCCGAAAACATGTTGTCAAAGAATTCAAAAAGGATGAGTGGAGTTGTTTGCGAGTGCTGTAGCAGTTTAGCCAGTGGAGTAAATATTTGTGGCATTTCATAGAATAGGGCCTACCTCATGCCTGCCAGCACCTCTTCTTTTGTGGCCAGAATTGAGAATGTGATGGCTTTCCTGCATATTCGTGATCCCTCAATTTGGATTGTGGGAAAGAGCCTAGGGCTGAGGAGCTAGACTATTGGTTGTCAAATTCAAACATTTATTTTTATGTGTTTTGTTTTATCTTTGCATACCAATCTCATTTATATCTGTTGCTTATTTATATTTTCCTATTTTCAGTTAGAGCTCCAGTCTGGTAGTCTTTTGAAGTTTGCTATAGGTGATGGAGGGTTGAGTTTTGTAGATGGGAAGCTTGAGAAGGCAGATTTAAATTACCTTGCCAAGTCCAATCGAGCACGCATGTTCGCAGATAGTTACTCTAAGGTTGGAAGAAAAATGTTTATTATACTGTTTGTTGTTTTTTTTTTTTTAAATTTTATTGATGTTAATATTACCCCGACTGAACATGGTACTAATCATTCTCCTTGTGCATGAATACAATCTCTTAAAACTCTAGCCTCCATTTGCCTTAGAATGAAGGAAATAATTGTTGGATAGATTTTTTGTTTCATTCCCCCGTTGGCTTTAGGTTTATATTTCTAACATCCTTGAAATTCATGCTACGTACAGATTATATTTCAATACATGGTTCGACACGCACCTCTAAAGTTCGATGATCTGCTAGCATCTATTAGTTCATTGGATGATGAAGAAAACAAACCTTGTGATGTGGAAATGGTTGGTTGACAGTGACTGGCGGTTTCTTCGACTGTTAAACATCACTCTTGGTATTGCGGCTGGTTTCCTTGGACGCTTTATTTACTTGCATGGAAGGTCCTACCTATGAAGTTTCGATTCGAATCTAGTAACCAGCAGTTTAAATGTAATTTCTCGCTAATATTTAAGGTGAACAAATTTTTACTTGTAGAAGATTTGGTCTGTTTCTTGATGAGTTACTGTAACACCTCTGCTATTACAAAGATTGCACATATTGTCACTATATTGTATCAAATGATCTTGTGGTATCAATTTTTAACTTATCAGTGGAAGATTTTTTCATAAACGTGGAAGAATTTTATTTATTCATGAATATTTTTTCAACTTTTAGCACTGTGACATCAATGGAAACACATTTGGCTGCTTCACAAACTACTTGTAGTCCCTGGTGGGCTGATTGGGCCTCGCCTATCCTCTATTATGCCCTTGCTAGGAGGTCTAACATAAGGTAAAATAACGGACCCAATATTAGGATTGATAAAAATAAAAAATAAAAAAATCATGAATACTGAATTCCGAATTCCGATTGGGATTCTGTCTTATTCGGTCTGGAATCATCCCGAATAGAAAAATTCAATCGGGATTCGGGATGATATGTCGTCTTGAGTAAAAAGTTGGACTAGGATGCGGGGTTATTTTTCGTTTTGAATCTCGCATTTTAGTTTAAAAAGACTTGAATCTCGTTCGGGATTTAAGATCCAGCACCATTCGGTCAAGGATTTTGGATGATTTTTTATCTCGATTCAAAATATTAGTTGGAATTTGGGATTATTTCTTTGTCTCGAATAGTAATCGAGACATGATGTGATGGGACTCGGTCGGGATGAGATGTCCCAATTACCATCTCTACCTAATACAAATAAAAATTTCGCACTTGTTAATTGAACAAATCAGATGTAAATATTGACATCACCATATCATATCCAATCCTGCCATTCCAAATTAAAATAGCTCTAAAATAAATACAAATCCATTTTTTTTAGTTATTTAATCTCACCCTTCCTCAGCCCTAAATTTAAAACCACTACGGGGAAACACCATTCATAAATATTCCTCATTAATTCTTGATTTTTGGGGATTTTCCCTTTATATATAATGCAAAAAAATGATGAAATGTGAGAGAATAAATGTTTCATTTTTCCTATAAAATATATATATATATATATTATGTTATGTGATGAATAATTGTTTAATTTTTTCGATAAAAATAAATTAGTGTTATGTGATGTCTCTCTGCAATATTTGATCGCAGCCATAACTCTTGAATTAATTTAAATATTTTATGTTACTCTATTTAATTGAATTATAGTTTTTGTATAGGTCACGAAAAATGGGAATGTGACACATCCCCGCTCACTCTTACCTTTTCAATTTCTTTCTTATATAAAGCTTGGGAAATTATCAAAATTGGCATTTTTGTACTCAAAATATTAAATTTGAACACAAAAAATTCTCTTTAAAAATGAGTAAATTCATCTATTTTAGATAAAAATATCCTTCTTCATCATCTAAACTTAAGAAATTTTTTCCTTGCAGCAAGCTGCTGCAATTTTTTTTTTTTTTTGGGTGATGGATTTTTGCGATACTCGTCACAAATATTATAAATATCACAAAACTTTTTTTTTAATCGTTGGAAATCCCGCAGCCAAATCAATCATTCTGGGCTTAAACGGAGCAGGTAAAACCTCCGACTATCACAGACTCTTACAAGAAATTCACTCCCTAAATTCAAACTCAGTACCTGAGATTCTGAAACTTACACCACCAAGTCACGCATCTTGGGAACCACAAAAAGCTATTGCAAATACATGTCACAAAAGTGGTCTCAAAATTGTGCATTTATTTTTTCTTCTACGTTTGAGAGATAGAGAAATGACATTTTTGTTCAAAATCATTTTGCATGTTGAAATTTGATATTTTGAGTTCGAAAATGATAATTTCTCATAAAACTTTGATGTCCCTACCAATACTACAAGTTTAGAGAAATATTGAAATTTGATAGATGATTATTTTGCAAACCAAGTTAAGTTAGCAAGATATATTAAATTGTGGGAACTTTAAAATTTGGAAAATTAAAAAAAAAAAATATTGAAAAAAAAAAATGGCCCCCACTTTGTGTAAATTGGATAAGGTGAAGAGAAGATTTGGAGTTGGTGGTGGAACACTAATCCTTTTCATTATGCCCACAAAAAGGAAACGAATCCTTAGTTTGTTAAAGAATTAGTGTAGCATTTAATATTTGAAGAATTGATATTTGTATAAAATAATAACGAAATAATTTTCAAAATTACGTAGTTTTATTTAGTTTTTTTCAACAACAAAAATTATTGCCCAAAACTACTTAATTTTATATATTATTTTATCATTATTTTGTAGGATGTTGGAGAAGCCATGTTTTCAGAACCGGATCGGACCGACCAGTTCGACCGGTCGAATCAGGAATTGGTTGTGAGTCTGATTCGACCAAAGTCAAAAAAATTGGTACGATAAAAAATCGATCAAAATTGATCCAATTTTTTTTTATTTTGTATTTTTAATTAAATATAATTATTTATTACGTAAGCCGATTTTGCTGATTTTTAGAATACAATTCAACTGATCGAAATAATAACCCATTAAATTTTTTACATCACCGATTCGATCCCTGAAACAAGTAGGGTGAAAAAATAATTTGAAAGAATGGCTAAGCATCGAAGGATTACCAAATCGAATGAAAATACTTATTGCGGGGTTGCTGTTGGCACGTGACCACGAAGAATGTTAATCTGCTTGAGAAATTAAATATTTTTTTAGCCTTTTTCATTGCATAATTATTTGCTGCACTTACAGTTGCTTCCACGGCTATACGTTCAGAACAATGATTTGATGGAGATAAAATTTGATTTTCAAAAAAAAATAGATATTTTTTATTTTATAAATTAGCAGGGGAAAATATAAATTATTTTATTGAAAAAAAAAACAAGATTTTTCATTAATTTATAAAATATATGATAATAAAATTTCAAAGATCGATTGTCTCCGTTAGTCTCTTAATGGTTCTGTTACTGAGTATACATAATGGAATGTTGGATGTGTGTTATAATTAAAAGTGATAAAATTTTTCATTCTCAGTCACAATATTTTTGTATAATTTATGAAATTTATATTGTACATATAGTGTCATTAAACAAGAAATCAACATGCAACAAACAAATCAAACCAGAAAAATAGATCTAATATGCATAAACCCTAGAAAACCTTAAAACTTGAGAATAAGAAAAACCTGATGAAAACTTTGATCCGAGTCGAGATAAATTTATGTCCTTAAGAACTTATCAGCCCCGTCTCGGTGCTCTACGGATTTGTGGCTAATGTTCTCCAGGATAACCTGGATTCCTCTTGTTCAAGGGGCACACTTTAACAAGATCTTGAACTTGGAATATGGTGGAACTCTCTCAGACTCAGACTCAATATGAGACTCTATTCTTTTTGGATGAAATTCAGATTTCTTTCTTGTGTGTAAAAAAGAACATAAAGCTTCATTTTATAAGCATGGAAGGGTGCCTCAAAGGCACCCTTAGGGTTGGGGTGCAACCCTCCAAATGGTTATACCCCCCTATGCACCCCTTGGAGCATATGATCATTTTACACACAATTGGAGGACATGTCCCCATGGGGTACCATCCAAGGGACATGTCACTCCTCCATCCAAACAAGTATATTTGAAGATTTGAAGAATTTCCAACAATCCCCCACAATTCTTCAAATATTTATGCAGACACTTGAGAGAGTTTCCGTAAACTAAAGCTGCATCGAAATAGGTAGCTTTCACCTTGAACCTTTCCTAGTAAATGACAATCGGATTTACTTGGCAAACCAATGACCCATAGTCTTGAATTGTTATGTCGTTGGTGTAAACCAAGACAACTGCCAACACATAGCTTTACTTCGACCATTTCCCGTTCTACGGTTGTGTCCATTTCGGCCCTGAACAACGGTCCCCGATTCATCAAGTACTTTAGGGTAACTCGCCTTTAAAAGTTCCTATGGAAGCGGCATCACTTCTTACTTGAAATAGGTGATCTACTATGAAGAGGTAATCTGCCTTTACCCCCATTAGGACTCATCTCCTAATATAGTGATCATTAAAAGCCTTAGTTTATCCTAACCATGACAGACATCACTCAGCGTCATTATCGGAATGGGAAATATTACAAAACTCTTCAGTGCTTGTTTTGAATTGCACAAAGTTTCTGTTGTCCCTTTTGAACCTAGATCTTGGGATCTCCAGTCAGCTAGGTTGGGTTTCCACAGTGACAATTCTTAGATCATAGGCTTCAAGCTCATTCCCCTCGATGACTTCTCAACTTGCTCTCGAGGTAAACCTTTAGTTAGTGGATCCGCTAAGTTTCATTCGACTCAACATAATCGATCGATATTATGCCACTTGAGAGCAATTGACCTATGATATTATGTCTTCGACGTATATGTCGATACTTACCATTATACATTGTATTTTGGGCTCTCCCAATGGCCGATTGGCTGTCACGATGTATGCTCATCACTGGCACCGGTTTGGGCCAACTAGGAATATCCTCCAGGAAGTTTCAAAGCCATTCCGCTTCTTCCGTTATTTTGTCTAATGCTATGAACTCTGATTTCATAGTAGACCAGACAAAACATGTTTGCCTCGAGGATTTCCATGACACGGCTGCATTACCAAGTGTGAAAACAAATCCACTCGTAGATTTGGAATCCACTATATGAGATATCCAGTTAGCATCGTTGTATCCCTCTAGAACAGCAGGATATCTCTCGTAATGTAGCTCATATTTTGAAGTTTCTCATACCTCAAAACTCTTACTATGGCTTTCAAGTGGTTATGTCCTGGATTGCTAGTATATCTGCTAAGCATGTTCATAGCTTGAGCAATATCAGTTCGTGTGCAACTCGTGAGATACATCAGACTTCCGATGATCCTCGAATACTCTAATTGCGATATGCTTGAGCCAGTATTCTTTGATAGATGAAGAGTTAAGTTAACTACTCCCAAATCTTTCATATCAAATTTTCTGGATAACACTTTCTTGGTATACTGAATCAACTCATGATTGTTACCAATTATCAGCATATCGTCTACATAGAGACATATAATGACATATCTTTTTTGAGTTGATTTGGTGTACATACACTTATCACACTCATCGGTTTTAAACCCACTTGACAACATCTCTTTGTCAATTTTCTCATGTCATTGTCTAGGTGTTTGTTTTAATCTGTACAAGGATTTTACAAGTTTGCACACCTTCTGTTCTTATCCAGGAACATTAAACTCTTCTAGTTGTTCCATGTAAATCTCTTCATCCAATTCATCACTCAAAAATGACGTCTTTACATCCTTTTGATGTATTTCAAGACCAAATATAATTGCTATGACTATGAGCATTCTTATCGATGTGATACGAATCACTGGTGAATATGTGTCAAAGTAAACAATGCTTTCTTTTTGTCTATAACCTTTTATGACAAGCCTTGCATTGTACTTAACTATTGATCCATCTGTTTTCATCTTCCTTTTGAATATCCATTTGTAGCTCAGTGGCTTACAACCTAGAGGAAGATCAACCAACTCCCAAGTATGGTTCTGTAGGATTGAATCAATCTCACTGTTAATAGCCTCTTTCCACAGAGGTGCCTCCAGAGAAGACATTGCTTCTTTATAGCTTTGAGGCTCATTTTCTAACAAATATGTCAGAAAATCGGATCTGACTCTTGGTCAACCTGATCACTGTCCTTGACAGTATCAACAGATCTTTTGAGAGACTCTCTTCTTTGTCTTTCCTTACAAGGAAATGTCTCTTCAAAAATTATTGTATTATTTGACTCAATCATCATATTTGGATTGATGTCAGGAATCTCATACTTGTGTACCAAGAATCGATACGCACTACTATTACAAGCATATCCGATGAATATACAATCAACAGTTGTGGATCATATTCCACATTCTTAGGTTTAGGAACCATCACCTTGGCAATTGGCAAGACACCCCCACATTTTCAGATATTTGTAGAAAAGTACATAACCTTTTCACAACTCATATGGTGTCTTGTCCAATTTCCTGTGAGAAAGCTTGTTCAGAACGTAGTTCGCGGAAAGCAGGGCTTTCCCCCCACAAGTTATGAGGTAAACCAGAACTAGTCAACATGACATTCATCATTTCCTTCAACGTTCGATTTTTGCACTCAACAATCTCGTTTGTTGAGGAGAATAAGGAGTAGGGGTTTCGTGAATAATTCCGTGCACAGAACAATATTCACCAAATTGTGAAACATATTCACCACCTCTATCACTCATGATTCTTTTGATTTCCTTGCCAAGTTGATTAGCAACTTCGTTCTCAGTGTATAAAGCTCTCAATAGCTCCAGCTTTGCTCCTCAGCAAATACACCTAACAGAATCTTGTGCTTTCATCGATAAAAGTGACAAAGTACTTTTTTCCGTCTCTTGTTTGCACAATATTCATGTCACACACGTCAGTGTGTACAAGTTCCAAGGGTTCAGAACTTCATTTTATGATGTTCTATGTATTTTTGCTTCAACACATACCTCACACTTATGTTGGCTATCAATGCAAATTTAGGTATAAGGTCCATGTTAATTAATGTACGCATTGTATCATAATTAACATGTCCTAACCTCCCATGCCATACATTTTGTGACTCAATAATATAAGCAGAAGTTTCAGCTTTATTAATAGCACAATTGACAGTCATTGAAAAGGCCCTCAGCGAGGTATCTTTTTCCTACATAAACATCATTTTTGGTCAATACAATCTTGTCAGAAACAAATACAAACCCGAGACTGAGTTCTTTCGAATATCTGGAACATGCAAACATTCTTGTATGTAAGCTCCGTTCCAGATATCATTTTCAGAACCACTGTGCCTTGTCCAACCACTCTAGAGGTAGACGAGTTTCCCATTGTCAGATGATCGCCGCCATCGACCTTCTGATACGAGGAAAGCATCTTGCTATCAGCACAGATATGACGAGTAGCCCCAGTGTCTACCCATCATTCTCTCGGATTCCCAACCAAGTTGGCTTCAGTTACCACTGTTGAGAGGTTCATTTCTGAAATCTCATCAGTTAACTACTCATCTTCAGTGACATAGGCCTCATTTTTCTTGCCCTTGTCCTGAGACTTCTTGTTTCTGCAGTCCTTTGTCATATGACCGCTTTTTTTTACAGTTGTAGCACTTCCCCTTGAACTTCTTATTCGTTTGGGAAGAATCAACTCCACTGTTTCTTTTCTTGCTACCATTTACACCCTCAATGATGTTGGTATTAGACTCCATAGTCTTGTAGCTGGCCTTCTCGGGCATCCTGTTGTCATGTTCGATTCGCAATCGAACTCCAAGGTCTTCAAGGCTCATCTGTTTCTTTTTGTGTTTCAGATAGCTCCTGAAGTCCTTCCATGATGGAGGTAACTTTTTAATTTGTGGCAACTTGAAACGTCTCACAGAGTTTCATTCCTTCATTCAGTATTTCATGAATGATTAACTGCAGTTCACTCAACTGAGACATCATCGTCCTTGAATCTACCATCTTATAGTCAATGAACCTACCCACGATAAATTTCTTTTGTCCGACATCCTCGATTTTGTATTTCTTCTCGAGAGATTCCCAGAGAATCTTCGCAGAAGACATGCCTTAGTACACATTATACAGGGTATTGTCAAGTCCACCCAAAAGGTATATCTTGCATAGGAAGTCGCCAGACAACCATGTCTCTTCTAGCAGTTCCTTGGCTGTTTCCGATTCACCCTCCACATGATCCAGAGAATCTTTGAGGAACTTAACCAACTGTAAAGTTGTCAGGTAGAACAACACTTTGCTCTGCCACTGTTTGAAGTTTGCCCCACCAAACTTCTCCGGATTTTCTCCATGAGAGACCGGTACTATGATGTTTCCGCTTGGAAAAATCAACATGGGTCAATAGGTCTACAAAAGACAAATTGCACAACGATCAACAAATGATCTTGTTCAAAGTGATATACTAAGTAACCACTTGTTGTTCTATTGGACGGTAGTTCCAATAAACACAAGTCATTGAATTTCAACTAAAGATTCTTTAGAAAAATGAATAAACGAATATTCCCAGAGGACGAGGTGGGTCCGAAGTAACCACTTAAATCTCTGACCACTTAGGCTCTTATCGCATTTTTAACAGAATATTCTTTAAACACTTTTTCAATAAGATCTTTTAGTAATTCAAACCCAGTATTACACTTATTCAATAGCACAAACTGTATACGATATGTGTAGATATATGTGTAAGTGTCAATCAAGATTGAATGAAATTACTTGTGTAAAATTACACTTTAAATTCTCAACCAAGTATGCAACACACAATAAATTTTTCAACTTTATCACTAAGTGTATGCTTGTGATAATTGAACAACCTAATAATAACTTAAATCTATAGTACCAAGATTATAGTGATTCAGTATATGATTAACGAAGTTAATATTAGTATAAGTCTTTGCAGTTTATAACAATTCCAGGACTATTTCGTTAGTGTCGCGTTCGTATCTATGTTCGAACGAGACTGTCCAGTGTGTGTACGTTCGTGTTGCGTTCAAGAACGCATTCGAACAAAGTGTTTCAGAGAGTTCACGTTCGTGTAGCGTTCGAGAACGCGTTCGAACAGAATAATTCCAGAGAGTTCACGTTCGTATAGCGTCCGAGAACGCGTTCGAACAGAATAATTCCAGAGAGTTTGCGTTCGAGTTGCATTTAGAGGACATGTCCCCATGGGGTACCATCCAAGGGACATGTCCCTCCTCCATCCAAACAAATATATTTGAAGATTTGAAGAATTTCCAACAATTTACTTTACATTTATAACACATTTAAATTATAAAATTTGTGATTGATGTAATATGCAACCGTTGTAAAATAAAGACCTTTTATTAAGTTATAATAATATTCTCAATTTGTCAAAGTTAAAGATAATTACATATAATTTTAAAATCAAAATTCATTTTGAAGAAAGATATTGATAATATTACTTATATATAATAACTATCTCTTAATTAACAAGAAACATTTAGGTTAAAATTTCAAAATTAAACCAATTCCTTTAGGGTTGAGCCGCTAAAGCGGATAATATATTTACTACATATTCATTTTGAACGGGATTGAGTAACACTAACATTTATACATCAACATAACATGTAGTTAAGCTAAGACTCAATATATGTTCTCTGTGATTAATGTCAGTGAGCTTCGCATGCATTAAGTTATTGTGATATTTTTTGTTTTTTGAATCGTTGGAAATTTCGCTGTCAAACCGTCATTTTCGAGCTTAAGCGGAACATGTAAAATCCTCAGCTGCTTCAGGCTCTTACAAAAAATGTACTCCATGATTTCGAACTCAGGATCTTAAGGTGAAATCATGAATCCTACACCACAAAGTCACGCCCGACACGTTATTGTGATAATGATATATGTATTTTCAATTTTTCTCAATTGGTGGCTCCACACATTATTAGAAAAATAATCATGTGATGTGGATGTATTTGTGAAAATTGAGATGATATTGAATGTTGCATAACAAAAGAGAAAAATATCCACAATATATTATTTATAAAATGCATATATATTCTTTTTTTAATGAAGGACGGAAAATTATATTATATTTCGGGTGTATATGTTATCTCTCTCACAATAGCTGGATCCCACACCCCGAAATATGATATACTATCTCTTATTGGACGTTTAACAACATTTAGTTGTTTGCTTAAACCACCAATGAGACTCTTTCATTTGGCTAATTATTTTATCGATCAACACTTAGATAGAACACGATAGTTCAAAAAATTTACTCAATTGATCCTATCTAATGAAAAAAGATATCTGTTTGATTTAATTTAGTTAACACTTGGATACAATCCCAGAAACCATTACAATGAATTTAGATTTTATAATCTTAACTTGCGTTAGCAAAACCCTAAGATTGTGTCATTCTATATACTTGGTTAACACGTTGACAAGGTCTCAACAACCGCCCCCAATGGGTGTGATTTGGTGGTGAAGGGTCCAGAATCACACCTTGAGGTTCTGGGTTCGAATCCAGGGGGTGCAACTTCTTGTAAGAGCCTGGGGCAGTCGGGGGTTTTACCTGCGCCGCGGCCCAGAATGGGTGGTTTGGTGGCGGGGTTTCCAACGATTTCAAAAAAAAAAAAAAAAAAAAAAAAAAAAAAAGGTCTCAACAACCATTATGTTAAATTAGATTTTATAATCGTAATTAACTTTAGCAAAACCCTAAGGTCATGTCACTCTCTATACTTTATATGCCCAATATGTATTGTAAAATATGAGAGTGAAAGTTGAAAATAGATGGGCGAGTGACATTAGAAAATACTCATTAACAAATTAATGCTCAAATAAATATGTTAAATGCACCCCATTGAATTTTGAATTTATAGATCAATTAAACGTTAGGATTAATAAATGCCTCATATTTTGAAAAATCCTATATAATATTTTAAGTGTTTTTTTAACTCATGGTCTATAAAAACATAATAAGATTATCAATTCAAAATTAAAAAAATTAGGTTTTTTTAACATCTTGAAAATATTAATAAACATCATTTAAATTTATGAATGGACTTTTTCAAACCCGGCTCATTTACCAACTCTTCGCAAACAATGGGTTATTTATCTTTTTTTTTTTAATTGAAAAAAAAAAACCATTAATTATTATTTCGGAAACTTCGCTCACCGGATCCTAAACCATTGGATATAGATAACGTAATATATTATGTAACTCTTTACAAATATAGTATTGAAGTTGTGAATTAACTGAACAATAAAACATGATAATATCACTGATTATTGTTGGGACAAATTTAAGGGGAACTCGACAATTGATTGATTCTCTAAGGCATGTATGCTTTTAGTAGTCCCAAATCGACGTGATTTGGTGGTGTAAGATTCAGTATTTCACATTGACGTCATGAGTTCGAATACATGAAATGTGTTTATTGTAAGAGTATGAGACAGCATGAGGTTTTACCTGCTCCGCTTAAACTCGGAATAAGAAGTTTGACAGCTGAATTTCCGACGATTCAAAAAAAAGTAACATGCTTGCTAACTTTTAAGAAATATTTCATCTTTTCGGTTAAAAACTGTGAAACCGTAAACGATTTTTGTTGAAATTTTCTTTCAGTATATAACGGAGGATATTGTCGTTGATTTTTGATTAAACCACAATAATTTAAGAGCATTACTTTGTTAGAAAAATCTGATGCAATAAAGAGAGGAAGAAGTATTGAAGTTAAAAAAAAAATATATATTAATATTTATTGCTTTACAACTAGGAGTATTTATAAAACATCTTATAATAATAAAAAAGAAACATGACATAAAGATGTCTCATGTATAAAATACCCTTTCACATAAGCAATTTTTCAATTCATAAAATGAATTCTGAAAATTGTATGCTCGTTTGAAGGAGGCCCCAATATAATTTCGTAAGAACGCCAAAAAATGAGCTTCAATGGAGAAGGTTCTAGAAAATAATATTTGAAAACAACAAATAAATTTTTTTTTAAAATTCCAACAATTATAACTTGAATAATATCGTTGATTAGATAACATCGTTCTATTAAGTTCATAAATCTTTATTTATAATTATATATCATATAGGTAATTTTTTTTTGAAAATCTTACTGTTAAATCACAGACTCAAACTTAAACGGAGTAAGTAAAATTCTCTACTATCTCATACTTTTATAAAAAATATACTCTATGAACTCGAACGCAAGATTTGACAATCAAGTCTTAATCCGCATCACATACGTAAATTTGAGTTTTATTTACCCGTTACAAACACACAAATTTTGTGCATGATTTTAGTTTGACACATGGAAAGTAAAAAAAAAAGAAGCAAAACAAGTAAACAACATATTGGGACTGGGACGGGTTCAGTTCCGGATTTAAATAATACCCGGCCCGGTACTATCACGTGAGTCTGCTCCATAAAACACCCGAGTACATCACGTGACCTACGACACGTGTCAATTATCCACTGTCAGTTACAAAACTAGATAAATTTACTGCCAGTCTACTGCCAGATGGGCTCTGCCATTTCGCCACGGCGCTAACATAAAACGACAGGGAGCAGGTTGAGAGTGCGAATGTGGGACCCACCAGCACTAAAGAATTAAATATTAAAAAACGGCTCTCACAGTCATAGATGTCCCTACGTCCAAAGTAAATGCCCCTATATCTCCTATTAATTACTGTTTTGCCATGATCGATTGGTGGGGCCATAATTTGCGTCTTTTATTTCTTTTAGGAGGGCCCCAAAAAAAAAAAAGCTACTTTATTAGTCTTTAATCAAACTATAGTATAACATAAATCTTACTTTAATTTGTCCATAATTTGGCGTTTGAACTTTGACCACGTGTCTTGTAATGTAACACAAACACACTCCAAATGTTAATATGTAGTTGATTATTTGTTTTTTATAGTTGAAGGAATATCTTAATATCTTTCGTATATATTATATTATTTCATTATAAAGAATAAGAAAATCATTACATCTCTATCATTTACATAAAAATTAGTTTTCGCTTGATATATCATCATTGATTGGGTGTAAAATGGATTAGGACAAAGACTCGATTGATAGAACCATACCTAAAGGATATGAGAATAAGACTCAAAGATTATGAGAACAAAGTCCGTAAACTAGTCAACACCAAGTTCAAAAACTAATAATTATATGAATTCTTCATCATAAAACTTATTAAATGGAATAAGAATGTTTTGAACAAGTGAATTAATACTTATTGACCATATATAATAATTATTAGTGCAATGATAAATATTTAATTATTTATATTATAGAAACTCTCATAATCTCCATCCATGATTTGCTCTAAAAATATATGAGATTCAAGTTTTAAAGAGTTGTTGCAAACATAACCTACAATACGATGGTGGAAATTTTGAATGTGATTCAAAATCTTATATTATTCGGTATGAGATTTGAGATCATATATCATTCGATACATGGATCTACATATCTTGTATTATTCGATATGAGATTTGGAATCATGTATCGTTCAATACATAATTCGAGATAATTTCTCATCATGAATAAAAAATTGACCTGAATAAATCATCATGAATCCCGATTTTTTATTTAAAAATTATGAATTCTAATCAAAATTAAGATTCCAAACTTTCGGTTTGAAAAAAATCGATAGATAATTTATTATGATTTGTTTTCATAATTGACAAATCACTAATTGCCATCTCTAACCTAAAATGAGTTGTTACATAGTAACACTTCGTTATCCAAAATAAATGTAGATAAACATATATCTAAATGTTAGCAATTCACTTAAAAAAAAATACTGGTAATCCAAAAAAAAAAAAAAATTAAATTTCAAATTTACAGACAATGGTAAGAACCCATTAATATTTTATATTTATTAGATTATTATTAATTTTTTTTTGAAATCGTTGGAAATCCCGCCACCAAACCACCCATTCCGGGTTTCAATGGAGCAGGTAAATCTCCGGCTGTCTCAGGCTATTACAAAAAACGCACTTTCAGGATTCGAACCTAGGACCTCAAAGTGAAATCATGATCCCTACACCCTAGGTTATTACTAAACCACAATTCAAAAAGGTTGTTTTAGATTAAAAAAAAATGGCAATAACGAAAATAATGGCACAATTAGAGGGCAATTTAAAAATAGGAGTGATGGTTACTCGCAGTAATACAGCTACGCTAACGTAGCTTGGACTCGTAGAGACTTTCATTGGATCTCTTCCTTCTCCTTCGCTAAAATAAAATACAAGATAAAATTTTTAAAATAAAATAATTGATATTAATACAGAAAGTAAAAGCTACCAAAAGAAAAAAGAAAAAACAAATACAGAGACAGACAAAGCAGAAACCATTTCTGATTGAAAAAGGAAAAGCGAAGCTTCGCATTGAGATTCACTCCATTTCATCATCAGCTTTTCGCTTCCTTAACGGTACTCGTTTTGCTTCAATGATTTTGGATTTTAATTTTGTAACGACAGCTCAATTTAATGGTAATTATGTTGTATATGTTTGATTTTTTTTTTTTATTTAAAAAAAAAAAGAAAAATCAAGCTTTGTTTTGATGTTCGAATGGCAGATGATGTGATGGTTCTGTTTTTGTTACTATATTTCGCTTTCCTTTGCTTTCAGTTTCAGTTTCAGTTTGAATTTGTGAATCTGCATTGTGTGAGCCTATGATTAGTTTGGATTAGGCGATGATGTGAACTGTATGAATTGGAGAGTCTTAATTATTTTTGTGATTATTATAATAATCTGTTGAATGATCCATGTATATTTAGTGAAGAAGAAATTTGGAATTTTAACAGTTACTTATTCCAGATGAAAATACATGGAAACTTGCCAATTCAACGTAGCACCTAAAATATAATAATCTTCTAATAGGATTAAAATGGCAAAAACTAAATTTAGTGAAAAAGAATTTTGGAATTTTAACAGTTACTAATTCCAGATGAAAATACGTGGAAATTTGCCAATTCAACTTAGCACCTAAAATATAATAATATTCTAATAGGATTAAAATGGCAAAAACTAAATTGTAGCATTGGCAGAGAAAGCAAACAAGTTTCGTTTGCAGTTAGTTTATTGCATGAGCTCAAGACAGTGTAAAATCTCGTCAATTCTTGTGCAACTTGCACAAATGATTGCTAGTTATGTTATTGTCGTTTGTGATCCATCATTGGCGAAGACGTCATAGACCCTTTTTCTTGTTTCTTGTGTTTGCAGTTGCTATACTGGTCAAGTTCATTATAACTGAAAGTGCCTTAAGTGAGATTTTTTAAAGATAAAATTTCAAGGTTTGTAGGTGTAGTTGTAGTTGTATTTTTTGAACTTGTTAGGCAGATTATATCATTTGTTAGCTTGCTTGATCTTCCATTTCTTGGTCATAAGTTTCTTATCATTTTCATTTGCTTCATGGCAGGATAGGTTTGTTTGCATCTTGGCAGTAGGATGGATATGAGCATGAAATATTTGCGTTTATGAACAGTTGGGGCTACATGAATCCTAAAAATTGATTGAACTTGATGATATATTCTTGACATACGACTATAAAAAGTAGCTGAGACCGAGTTGGATTTATGTGCATGCTTGTGTTTTGTGACTGAAACTCTGAAATTCAGTCACTGCATATGGTTATGCATCATTTACTAATGCACTGTTACCTTTGCTGGTGCATTTTGTTGGGGTATCTTTATGTATCTGCCCTTTCTTTTAGTTCAGGGAAGTACATTGGCAGGGGAATTCAGTCTGGAAACTGGTTGCGTGATTCTGGATCAGATTTAAAGGATGATTTTAAAAGTGCCACTTCGCCTTTTGTTGAAACATCAATCTTACTGTCCCAGTTGAATGATTCTGTATCTTGTGGAGATTTAGAAGGTGTTGGATCATTTAATACTACGTGCTTGTTAAACTCAAACTTGTATCTGAGTTCTGATCTGTACATTTATGGTATGGGGAACCTAGAGATACTCCCCAACATTTCAATAGTGTGCCCAGTAGAAGGCTGTATGATTATTTTTAATATGTCAGGCAACATTAATGTGGGTCAATATGCAGCCATTATTGCTGGTTCCGTTGTTTTGTCTGCAGCTAATTTAACGATGGACCTCAATTCTTCTATAAACACAACATCCTTAGGTGGATTGCCACCTTCTCAAACCAGTGGTACACCGGTAGGATATGATGGAGCAGGTGGAGGGCATGGAGGCCGAGGTGCTTCATGTCACAAAAATAATAAAACAAGTTTTTGGGGTGGTGACGTTTATGCCTGGTCATCTTTGTCTGAACCATGGAGTTATGGGAGTAAAGGTGGGGGCACATCTGCTGTACATAGGTTTGGAGGGAATGGTGGAGGACGTATTAAGCTTCTAGTGAAGGACACACTATATTTGAATGGATCAGTAACTGCCGAAGGTGGGGATGGAGGACTTACAAGAGGAGGTGGATCTGGTGGAAGCACCTATGTTCATGCTGTGAAGTTGTGAGTACATGCTTCTAACCAAAGACGTTTTTGATAGTAATATTTACTAATTGACCACTTGAATAAACTTTATCAAATTCTGGTTACCAGTAAACATCTTACTGATTCACTCACTCATGCACTTCCTGTTTTTCTGTTATACTATTTTCTTATTGATCAGATGTCCTACTCTGCTGTATCTCATTTCGGTCTTTGTTATAATGAGACCGGACTTGTGGATGAGATGGTCTTTGTTTGTTTCTATAGAACTATAAAATTTCGACTCTTACTGGTTGTGAATGAGTGGACTTTGAATATTTTACAGTTTAATGTTTTTCCTTGACAATTTACTGGACTTGAATGTTGAAATGACTTTCATAATTCTTATATTAATATCAATCTGGTGGATACATACCAAAACATGAAGTAGTAAATTATGTTTTCTATTTTGAACTTTTTTCTTAAATCTTTGCTACTTGTTTTAATTGGTTAGGAAGGGATATGGAATTATAAGTGCAGCAGGTGGCAGAGGCAGGGGTGGAGGTGGAGGTGGAAGGATATCTCTGGACTGTTACAGCATACAAGAAGATATACAAGTTACTGTGCATGGTTTGTTCTGATCACACTTGTATCTGGTAGTAGAAGCAAAGATTAGGCAACTGCTAAATATTTCTTTCTTATGTAAGAGTCTCAACTTTCTTATAGAGCCAGAGGTCTACATATTGAATGTTGTTATCTACGAGACTTGATTATTTGTTAAAAAAAAATCTCAAACAGATCTCTGTTTGTTGCATAATTTTGTGTGGTCTTTAAATAAAGAGAAAAGGAGGTTGTCAGTCTGATTGTAAAGCAATATCATGTAAAAGGAAAAGGAGGATAAGGATCTGAAAAGCATCATAGTTTGAAACAAAGTGAAGGTGTCAGAATAGCATTATTGGTCTAAGATGTCAACAGCATTGAGAAATTCTCTATTCAGATATTGAAAATTTGCAAACAGAGCTAGTTGCAATAATGTTTGATTTTGGTATTATGCATTCAAAGTATTAAAGGTTTTTTCCTTGAAACCATTGCAAACCAATTTCGGTTCAGATTTTAATCTTTAAAAATCTTGCTGAAATTTTGGACTCTGATGACTCAGTATCAGATTTGTGAATACCATATTCTTGATATTCATATGTATTTTCTTCACTTACACATCTGGTTCCTATGTATTTTTATTTATTTATTTGCTTGATGGTTTACATGCATTCAGTATTTGATTTTGTATTCAAAATTCCCATTTTCAAGTGAATCTTCCCTGCAAACTTTTTTGTTCATAACATATGGGTTATTTGTACTGGTGGAGATTTTTATATTTATGTTCTAGGCTACATTATATACTTTTTTCTGTGGCAGGTGGTTTTAGTATTGGCTGTCCTGAGAATGCTGGAGCGGCTGGTACATACTTTAATGCATATTTGCGGAGTTTAAGAGTTGGCAATGATAATATCACGACAGACACAGAAACTCCTTTGCTTGATTTTCCTACTAGACCTATATGGTCAAATGTTTTTGTGGAGAACAGTGCAAAGGTTTTGGTCCCATTAATTTGGACCAGAGTTCAGGTTATTTAATTTTTGTCTTCTTGAAACGTAGTGGTACTGTCATGAATTTATGAATTTATAGTTTCTACTGCTGCAATTTCTTTATCTCATGGAACATGACTGGGTGCCCAAGCATTCTTCCTCCGTTAATATTTGTTTATCTTGCCAAGAAAAAAGTAAAACAGTGAGGGTTGTTTGTAATTGTCCTTTTTAGTTGTTGCTTATAAATGTTGGACCATAATTAGTTGAGTTCCTATACTTTCATTGCAAACATTGACCATAAAAATAGATGTCGTGACTAAATAGTTGGCTATTCAAGGCATGTATTAGGGCTTTCAAGTGTTAGGGTGCATGGGAAAATGGCTGAGATTTCGGGATATAGAAATGTAGAGGTAGAGAATGTGCATAAAGAATAGAGAAGCAATCAAATCAATCAAATACAATGAAATCAGAATATTATTGAAAGAGTACTGGTTCATTGTTCTAAGATAAAGTCTCCAAATTTCTATCATTGACTGAAAGGTTTACTTGAAATGCTGAAAACACGTTTTTGTTGTCTGGAAACCACACTATTGAGTTTTTCCTTTTACTTTTAGATCTGTGAGATGGCTTCAGCTGAGGATGAGCTCATAACACTTTTTTCAGGGCCTTAGAAAGCTTAAACTGCTTATCATTTGTGAGTTTGAGAGCATTATTCAATGAAGACCAAGGTAATAATAGCAATGTAATTTTAATGGGTTAAGTCAGTAGAGGTCATGGACTCATGAGAAACCTTTAGAAATTGATGGAGATCTTATCAACTATATTCTCTGTTAGGTGCTGCATCTTGTGGAAATAGCATTTGAAAGTGAAAAGTGAATTTTGTTTATCAGAGCCCATTTTTCATTTGAAGATACTGGGAGACTTGTTCTTTTGTAGAGTTGGTTTTTCGGTGAAGTTTTGTCTTCTATCATGTAATGTATTATGAGTTTTTTAATTTGGTTTCTAGTTATCTCTTCGTGTCACCGTATTCTTTTCCTTATTCACTATTTAAGTTTTCCAAATCTGGCTCTTTGATCAATTTATTTCTGAATCTTACTCTTTGATATATATATATTTTCCCCTTCGATTCTGAAGGTGAGAGGCCAAATAAGTCTATATCGTGGGGGCAGCATCGTCTTTGGATTGTCTAATTACCCAGTCTCAGAATTTGAACTTGTCGCGGAAGAACTTTTGATGAGTGACTCTGTCATAAAGGTATGTTAATATCTGTGTCATAAGGTATACGATTCATTTGATTGCCATCTTTCAAACTTTGTGACAATTTGTGCATCATGTTTCTACACTGATGAAGTAATAATCCTTTTTGAAAATGAAGGTTTTTGGTGCCTTTAGAGTTGCCGTCAAAATTTTGCTCATGTTGAACTCCGAAATTCTAATTGATGGTGGTGGAAATACCATTGTCACCACCTCTGTCCTTGAAGTCAGGAATCTAGTTGTTCTAACGGTATGATGAGGTTTAAAACCTTATTCTTTGATTTGAGTCTTATTTATGGTCTTTAACTATATATTTTATCTGCAGGTGATTGAAATCCTGACCCACTTGTTGTGATTTATTGTCTTTTCAGGAGAACTCTGTCATCAGTTCAAATGCAAACTTGGGCTTATATGGTCAAGGACTGCTGCAGTTGACTGGTCAGGGTGATGCAATCAAAGGCCAACGACTTTCTTTGTCTCTTTTTTATAACATAACTGTAAGCCATTCATATATTTCATAATTTTCCGTACATGTTCTTGTTTGGTATCAAAGAATTGTTAAAAGTTGGCTAGTGCTACACTTATTGTTAGAGACACATCTGAGATAGGTGAGAAAGTGCCCTTCCCATGAACTTGTTTCTCTATCTGTTCAAAGGGAAGAAATTAATTTTCTTTTTCTGACTTAATCTTCTGTCACTGGTCATGCCCCTTCCATTCCTATAGTATTATTACATTTCTGGGTTCTCCTTGGGGGTAACTGCTACGCTACTCCTTGCGCATACAGGTTGGGCCAGGTTCTCTACTGCAAGCTCCATTGGATGATGATGCTAGTAGAAATGTGTAAGTACGGATTTTTTGTTCAGTTTGAGGGTTTTGCAGAATTTTTTTGGTCATTGGGACTGATTGCATGAATATAAGCTTCACTTCTTTATTTTAGGGTTACAGAATCGCTATGTGGAAGGCAAACATGTCCAATTGACTTGATAACTCCTCCAGATGATTGCCATGTTAATTACACACTTTCCTTTTCTCTTCAAGTAAGATTCACTTTGACTCAGCAGTATTTTTATATTAGTGGGCATTTTTTTATATGATAAATTGGCGAGGATGTTTCAATTTGTTTTCTTTCCACCTGTATGAAGTGTTGAAATAGGGTGCTTATTAGTTGGAAAATTATACTCTGCTTGGATGTTAATCTTCTCTCTAGTCATTCATGAATAAGTACCAAGGAATCGAAGGTGATTGCAAGTTTTGGCCAAATTGCAGAAATATGGATTTGAGATGAAAAGATTGTCGTCACTGCAGCTCTACTAGAGAAATCCTTATTTACAGTAAAAATATCAACTTGTTATCTTGCTGCTTGTATTTTTTTAAACAATCGGTTATGCTTGGTCTTTTGCAGATCTGCCGTGTGGAGGACATTGTTGTAAGTGGCCTTATCAAGGGAAGCATTGTTCACATCCACAGGGCAAGAACTGTCATTGTTGATAGATATGGCATGATTATTGCATCAGAATTGGGTAAGAGGGAGTATTCCCTGCATCAATATCTTTAGGATCTTCTTGGATATTTTATTCTTATATTTCTTTCTTCATTGTGACCTGGAGGTCACAGGTTCGAGTCACGGAAACGTCTTTGCAAAAAAAGCAAGGATAAGGCTGTGTACATTGAATTTTCCCTAGAGCCCACAGTGTGGGAAGCCTCGTGCGTTGGGCCATCCTATTTCTTTTTTCATTTTCAAAGTCGAGCATGTTTTTGTGGCTACTGATTTCTTAGGAAAGATCAAGTTTTTATAATTTTTATGCTTCTAACTATTAAGAGAACATATTGTCAGGTTGCAGTGAGGGTTTAGGAAAGGGTATTTATTCCAATGGAGCAGGTAGTGGAGCTGGCCATGGAGGAAGAGGGGGCTCAGGATTTTTCAATGGGAGGTTGATTAATGGTGGTCATAAATATGGCAATGCAGATCTTCCCTGCGAGTTGGGAAGTGGGGCTGAGGGGCCTGATGAGTCATATGCTCCTGTGATTGGAGGTGGAATGATCGGTAAGTATTGCTATTCCTACAAATCTTAAGTTTCAGAAAATACTTATTGCTTTTTTATAGCTGTTACATGAAATAATTATTTTCTATTATTTTTAAAACACTAGAATTGTGGTTGCAAATTGGCTATCTTATTATCTGTTTTTTTTTTTTGTGCTGCAATTCCTTTGCACTATATTTAGATCATGTTGCCAATTTATTTTTCCTTCTGTTAGTTATCGGCTCCACCCAGTGGCCACTTTTGAGGCTTGATATCTATGGATCTTTGAAAGCTGATGGTCAGAGTGTTGGGAAAAAAACAATAAATGGCAACAGTTCTCTGATCGGAGGACTTGGTGGAGGTTCTGGTGGGACGATCCTTCTTTTCCTTCAAGAGGTTACACTTGAGGGAAACTCATCTTTATCTGTTGTTGGGGGCAATGGTGGCCCTCCTGGCGGTGGAGGGGGTGGAGGCGGGAGAGTTCATTTTCATTGGTCTAAGATTGATATTTGGGCTGAATATGTTCCATTTGCAACTATAAATGGTTCCATTAACAGCAGGTATGTCTTAATGTTTCATGAGTTATACCACACTCAGTATCCTTCATATATATATATATACGTGAATGCTTTGCATTGGCCGGTAGGTGTAGGCATCTTTTGGCCTTAACACTTGCGTGTTATGCATCAGAATATAAGAAATTTTGTAATATTAAGAAGAAATAACTAATATAAATTTGGAAATTCTCATGATAGAAAATTTGTTTGATAACACACCATATTAATTTAATCTATGACGTACAACAGTGGAGGTGCTGCAGAAAATGGCGGTCTTTTCGGGGAAGGGGGCACGGTTACTGGAAAAAAGTGTCCAAAGGGCCTTTATGGCACATTCTGCAGGGTATGATCCATTTATTCTCATATACTGTTTCTGTATACTTCTTGTATATGTTTATGTCTATCTTCTTTGATAAGATAATATGTGTTTGTATCTTGTTTCTGCTAAATATCGTGTGGATTTGTATCTTGTTTCTGCTAAATATCGTGTGGATCAGAGGTAAAGCGTCATAATACAATAACAGGTTCCCTCAATAATCTAAATGTTATGTGAAGACTGAAGTTATTACAATTTGCATATACCTAATAATCTCTTCCTAATATTCTTGAGAATGCTATGACTACTTTTAAAGGTGTATTCATGGTTGTGGCATGCAGACATATCTATGGATTAAGACATCAATGTTTTTGGCATATAGATTCCCTATGGCTACTACTTTTATTAGTTCATTGAGGCTATAATCACACATCATAAAGAACAGTAATAATTTTTTCTAAATTTTGTTATTGTGATATATTTACAGGAATGTCCTATTGGCACATATAAAGATGTGGAAGGTTCTGAGGAAAGTCTTTGCAAACCTTGCTCCCTTGAACTTCTTCCTAGACGGGCAAAGTTCATATATGTACGAGGTAGTTTTTAGCCTATGTTGTTAAAGATGCTAGACTCTCTCTCTCTTAGATAGTTTTGTGCTGTCAACTCACATAAAGGTAAACTTACAGGTGGGGTTAGGGAGTCATTTTGTCCCTATAAATGCATGTCTGACAAGTACAGGATGCCAAATTGCTACACGCCTCTTGAAGAACTGATGTATACATTTGGAGGACCATGGCCTTTTGCGCTTCTTCTGTCATGCATTTTGGTGCTTCTTGCTCTGCTGTTAAGTACTTTGAGAATCAAACTGGTAGGATCAAGTCCTTATGCAGAACATTCAATAGAGCACCATAGTCGTCACCATTTCCCTTATCTTCTTTCCCTGTCAGAGGTACAATATTGATTACAATCCCTTAGTTTAACTTCTGATATATGCTGAGTGTGAAGTTTCAGCATCTCATGCCACTTTTATGCATTGCATTTATTTTAAACTAGGTACGAGGAACCAGAGCTGAAGAAACTCAAAGTCATGTCCACAGAATGTACTTTATGGGTCCCAATACTTTTAGAGAACCCTGGCATCTTCCTTACTCGCCACCCAATGCAATTATCGAGATTGTGTAAGAAAAGAATTTGATTTACAGGAGCTTCCCATGATGGTGCAACTGGATGCTAATGTAATATTGTCACACTTTTGGGTTAATCTTACGACTTGATAGAAATATAGGTTCAATCTCTTAAAAACACAACTTTTTCGCTCAAAAGCTGTGGACCTGGTAAGCTTGGCCAATTTTAAGGAACCTTCCTCCTGTTAGCAATTATGGTATTGGATTGGTTATTGGCCCATTATTCACTTGGCGAATATCGCTGATTAAATACTTATAAGGACCAAAGCCTATATCATTGGAAGTGCAATATTATGATAGCATCCAACTGTTCTATCTTTCCAATTCAGGATACTTATTGTGATGTGCAAGCCCGTTTGACCTGCAGGTATGAAGATGCTTTTAACAGATTCATTGACGAGATCAACTCTGTTGCTGCATATGATTGGTGGGAGGGGTCAATCCATAGTATACTTACAGTGCTTGCATATCCTTGTGCCTGGTCTTGGAAACAATGGCGTCGGAGAAATAAAATTCAACGTCTTCAGGAATATGTCAAAGCTGAATATGATCATTCGTGTCTCCGATCTTGCAGATCTCGAGCTCTATACAAGGGGATGAAGGTTTGATTTCTCTGTTACTATTCTAGAACATTTTTATCCAAGTATATTTTGCTGTGAATTTTAGAGACTTGCACCGACTCCAATCAGGCTTCTTAGGATAATTCTGACCTTTCATGTTTCTGATTTTAGTTGTCTTATCTTCTTATTGTCTGGAATCCAAATTGTGGGACTCATATCATAAAAAGTGGGGATAGAGAATAGGGATTTCACCATCTTCTTCAACCTAGTCATCTGGAAGTTACACAGAAATGTTGGCCTGCTAACTGCCACCCTACATTTGAGAAGATGTGTCCAGTATGTAGAAGAATGAAAATGCAATGAGTTCAGTTCATTTAATTCCTTAAACATGCTATATTGCCTAGAGGTCTATTATCTTTTCGCAATATGATAAGTAATACAATGTATTTAGACTATGCTGTACAATGAAATTGAGTTGATGGTGCATGTATGGAACATGCATTTTCATGAATGCTTGGACATCATCTGGTAAGACATTGCAGTTTAGCTACCAACACTTTATTTGTAAAACATCATTCATTTCAATGTGGTCAGATATTTTCCAATAGATTTTCTAAAGAGTCGCAATGGTGGTTCTAACTTTTATTTTGCTAAGAGGTTTACTGGGAAGCATGCTAGATAACTTTAGGTGGCAGAAAATGCTGTCATGTTCGCTTTCACTTCATAAACTTAATGTGCATATTGTCTCTATTCATTTTATTCACCATGATACTTAAAAAAATAACCTTTAAGTTTAATCATCTGATCACGAGTGTCTCTTGAGATGTTTACCAAAAGAGATCATCACCTTATGTGGAAATAAACAAATGGGAGGCAAGTTTTTGTAAATTCTTAAGGGTTTATGTTCTCTTAATAAGTGCCGGAGCCGGATGATGTGCAAATGTATCTTCCTTATGTGAGTGGCAATTCATGCAGGTTGGAGCTACACCAGACTTGATGGTTGCATATATTGACTTTTTCCTTGGTGGTGATGAGAAGCGTTTGGACATGGTATCGATTATACAGAGCAGGTTCCCCATGTGCATCATATTTGGTGGAAATGGAAGCTACATGTCACCTTATAATCTTCACAATGATGCAATGTTGACGAATCTTCTTGGCCAGGTCTCTTGGCAGTCCATGATATTTCTAATTTTGTTCTCGTTGTTTATTTAATTATTCATGTGACAAAATATGTCATGTTATTTCCAGCATGTACCAGCAACTGTTTGGAATCGTTTGGTGGATGGTCTAAATGCTCAGTTGAGGATTGTGAGGCAAGGTTCTATAAGGTCTGCGTTGGTTCCTGTTATTGATTGGATTAATAGTCATGGGAATCCCCAACTTGAGTTCCATGGGGTGAAAATTGAACTTGGATGGTTTCAACCAACTGCCTCTGGTTACTATCAGCTTGGTATCCTGGTTGTGGCTGGTGATTATTCTCTTCAGAATATGCAGCACTCTGATTTGTTGGATAGCAATGATGATCATCGAAGGTAATCTTGAGTAATAAGCTAGAGCATCAATATGTTTTGTCTGAATACTGGCCTTATCTTAATCTTCGTTTAGTGATCACTTAGCCAGTTCTGTACATATGTTTGGTTACCCAAATTATAGACTAATTTGGTTGTTGATTGATCAATATTCTAGGATTGCTGCATGTTCAGACAAAACCTGTAAGCAGCAGCAGCAGCAAAGTTGGCCGCATTCAAATCAATCACTGTCTCTTAAAAAGATAACTGGAGGAATTAACGGAGGCCTTATAAATCATACTACGTTGAAGTCTTTAGAATTTAAAAGGGACTTTCTCTTTCCAATTTCTCTATTATTGCACAATACTAGACCCGTTGGTCGTCAGGTACATTAATGATCTCGCTCGAATTTTGCACTTGAATAGTAGGCTGAGATTTCAAGGTAATTGTTTTTCATCTAACAGTAGAAATTCTGTGTTTCAGGATACCCTTCAGCTTCTGATTACTATCATGCTTTTGGCGGATCTGTCCACTACCCTCCTTACTCTACTCGAGTTCTACTGGATTTCTCTCGGAGCATTCCTTGCTGTCCTACTTATTCTTCCTCTATCCCTTCTTTCTCCCTTCCCTGCTGGCTTAAATGCTTTATTCAGTAAAGAACCTAGAAGATCTTCACTTGCTCGTATATACGCTTTGTGGAATGCTACATCTCTATCCAATACTGTAAGTTATACTATCATGGCTTCATTACTGTTCACTAAGACTGCCCTTCATATTTGATCAGTTTCTTGTCTCAATCTGCATTCGAACACAATACATATTCATTTCTGGTATATTATGAGTTTATATTTTGCCCTTTGCAGCTTGTGGCTTTCATTTCCGGTATTTGTCACTATGGATTTTCGTTCGGTCAGCCACCCGACAAGTCAAGTACTTGGTTCACAAGAAGGTAAGGCTTTAAACTTCCTCCCATTCCTTCGTTCTTACGGAAATTATCTTAAACAAGTTTCAAACAGCTATTGAATCTTTAACAGGGAGGGTGATAGCTGGTGGCTTCTGCCAACCATACTTGTTCTATTGAAAACAATACAAGCTCGTTTCGTTGACTGGCACATAGCTAATCTGGAAATCGGAGATTTTTCCCTGTACTGCCCGGATCCTGACGCGTTTTGGGCTCACGAGCCTAGCTCGTGACTTCAATACTCCAATGCCCCCGAAAACAAATATATATATAAAAGTGAAGGGAAGAGGTGCCTTCTGCTCCAGCTTATGCGTGGGCGCTTTGCTTTGTAAATTTGTTCAAAGTTTTGTATAAAGCATTGGGTGTGCAGATTTTTTACATTTTGTAAGTATAGTGGCAAAAGTACTGATTGACAGAAAATTATGTGAAGAGAGCAGAGTTTCGTTAGTTCATTGTTCACTCAACTAAAATATTCTGAAAAGAATATTCTTTTAACAAATATCAAAATTTTTGTAGATGGTCAGCTGTTTTCCTCTTCTTGCTTGTTCATGCACCGTTTGGTATTTGAGGTGTTTTAATTTTTTAGTTTGGTGTTTTGATAATTATGATTTTCAAATGAGCGACTTAAATTAAGCGTGTGCAAACTCCATTGGCGATCCCAAGGGTTGGGTACGGGTTGGATTGGTTTTGGTCAATCAACACGGGTTGATCAGGATTGGATTCAAAATTTTTTTTTTTATTTTATTTTTTTAATGTTTTTACAATTTTATATAATTGAATTTATTTAGGGTGAATGCGAATGATTGAATTTTTAAAAAATAAAACTAAACCAACTTGCTCAAATCGACTGGCAACCCGTGCGGGTTTTGGTCTGTTGGAAATTTTTTAACTTACACGGTATGTAGATAGGTTGGGTAGGTTGTAGGATCGGGTCAATCCGCGACTCGACGCAATCTGACTCAATCAGGTTTACAAAATTAAAAACAATTTTGAGTCAGATCTGACTCGATTCGTAAAATCGGATTGGGTCATGGGTTCAATTTAAAAAATTAGGTTTGACTCGATCTGACCCGATCGATAATTAATGATTTTCCCATTTTCCTTTCTAATTAATTTATCATAATTTGGTTTAACTATAAATCTTATCAAAATTGTATCATAAAAAATAATCATTAGGCATTTTTTTGACTCGGCCTGTATTTTTTTAATCGACCCGCGTGAGTTACACTTTCAAATTTCGGGTCATCCGATCCACATGACCAAACCCGATTGAGTTTAAGAAAATTAAAGAAATCCGATCCGACCGACACCCTTACTTAGTTTTTTTTTTTTTTAAAAAAAAAAGCAGAAAAAAGTAAAAAGGTAGAGTAGAAAAATGAAAATATTTTAAGAAATAAGAAAGATAAAATAATAAAATTCACAAATCACAAGTACCAATTTCACTAGCACCCCTCCTCCATTCCCCAAAACGAAAGCCAAGCCAAACAACAAACCAGTCCCAAAAAATCAAATAAACGCTCTCACCCAAAATGTTCCGGCAAGCTTCACGCCTCTTGGCTCGAACCACCGCAGTGACAAGGTCTCGAGCCTTCTCATCGGAGGTCCCAGCCACGCCCACCGCTGATTCTACCTTCGTTGAGTCATGGAAGAAAGTGATTCCGAACATAGAGCCGCCGAAGACTCCGTCGGCCTACTTGACCCCCCGCCCACAAACCCCCACTTCAATCCCCACTAAGCTTACTGTCAACTTCGTCCTTCCCTACGCCTCTGAGCTCTCCACTAAGGAGGTTTGTTAATAAAACCCACTCCGTTGAGCTTATTGTTTTTGGATTGCTTTTGTTTGTGATGATGTGATTGTGTTGGTTTTTAGGGTTTTTGGCATCTGGGTTTTGCTTGGATCTGGTTGTAATTGTTTGAATTGATTTGGGTTATTGGATTTTTTTTTTGGGGTTTTGGCATCTGGGATTTGTTTGATTTTGTTTATTTGTTTTTGGTGGGTTTTGTTTAAATTTTAAAGAATGGTGGTCAATTTGTGGCATTTTGTATGTATTATCTGACATTTTGGTGTTGATTCTTTTGTGTCTGATGTCTTCTTAATCTGTGTTTGTTCATTGTTGGATTAGTATCCCACGGTCATCTTGTTCAATTGATATATGTGTTTTTTTTCCTGAGCGTTTAGATTAATTGATTACACAAACTAACTAGTAATTTCTTATTTTCTTATATGTTCTAGTTGGCGAGTAATGTCTTGGTTCTCTGCTTAATGATTTTGAGCAATAGGATTCCCTAGTTATGCTCATATGATTTGACTTGTAAGTTACTCCAATTTTAGTTCCATTGTTTCTGTTTCACTTATTTTCACAGCCATGAGGTCAGCACTTGTGGATGTTGATCTATGGTTCTAGATGTTAGAGCCCATGGCTTTGACTTTACAAGTCACTGCATGTGGAGTCGGATGGTGGGATATATCTCTTAGCATTTTACCCCTCATCATGATAAATTTATCTCTGTTTTCTTCGACAAATTGCTTTGGAAGTTTTTCCTCAGTGTAGGGTGGGGTCGGTGGAAAGAAAGAAAGCAGTCAGAAAAATGTTTTCCTTTGTTTGGAAAGAGGAGGGGAAAGGAGATGGGATTTGGATGTAGGAATTTTCCCTCCTGTTTGAGTTCCTGCTGCTGGTGTTTTCTGATTTTGCACCTTCAGGTGAGAAAAGGGAAGATCAATCTATTACTCAGAAACTGGATCCTGGTGGAAAGGAAGTGGGGATAGAGAAGAGAGGATGGATACCAGCCAAACCCAAATATCAACATATCATTCACTTCTGCTGGCGAATCTTATGCTCAATTGTTGTGGAACCAAAGGCTCGCAAAGGCGCGCCTAGGTAGAGGCGCCAGCCATTGTGCCTAGAGGGTGTCCAGGCGAGGCGACGTGTATCAGGCACGCGTCTAGTCGATGAGTGAGGCGCGCCTTTGGCGCCTGATGCCAAAAATCTTGATTTTTGACCCGATTTCGTTGATTAAAGCTCAATTTTTTTTTACTGTTTTTGGTTTTTTTTCCAATAGAGAGAGTTAAAAAAAAGAAGAAGAATAACAATAAATCTCATAATTTTAACTTAATTTATTTACTTTTGACATGGTTCTTAGATAATTTGTTGGGATCGTTAAAAATTATAAGAAAAATTTATATTTTGTAAAATACAAATGTTTGTTATAATAATTAATATTAATAATAGATCATACATTTATAATTATTGGGGACATAGTTTTAACCAAAAGATTATACTAGTCAATAACAAAATTGTACATAAGACAATATAAGTAAATATTAATATCTTAGTTATTATAGCAACTTAGTTTTGAAAATAGTGATGTATATAAATTTAATTGAGTGCAATAATTTATAAATATTTTGTCATAATTTGGTCAAAATATTAAAAAATACTCAAAACAAAATGATTAGAAGAATATACATGTTCCTCTTTCTAATTGAAAAATTATATATACAAATATGCGCTTCACATTCCTCAGGCGCGTGCCTAGGCTCCAGAACCTTTTGCGCCTCGGTGCGCCTTGCGCCTTTAATAACACTGGTTGTGGCTAGACCTTCAAAGTTTGAGCAGAAAATTTAAAGGACCCACAATAGTGTCTATTTCACCCTCCCCCTCCTTTTTCTTTGCTTTACTCTTCAAATGAATTCAGTTTGATGCAGGGCACTTTCTGAAGATGTCAGTTCTCATCTTAAGGTTGGAATTTTAGAAACCAAGAATGCTCGGTTAATTTATGATAATATCAAACCTAACCAACCCTTTGCTTCTGAGATCATATGGCTGTTGTTTTTTCCATAATGAGATAGGCATTGATATGGTTACTTTGCCCGCTAGGACCGCTACATTTAACATCATCAAGAGTTATCATTGCATTGTTAATTGCTTTGTGTTCTAGATTGAACTCTGAGCTTGTTACTTTATCTATATCACTTATAATTGTCAAGTGGGTTTTCATGTTTCTACATTATTCTGGTGCGAGAAACCTTCTCTTGATAGATGGGCGGTATATACGTAATGGTTAGAAATTATGTTTAATTACATCAAGATTTTATTCAGAGTTCTGTTCACATAGAACCTTATTGTTGAAATATCTTTAGTTACATGTTCTTTATTGTATTTCAGGTTGACATGGTTATAATTCCAGCATCAACGGGGCAAATGGGTGTTCTGCCTGGGCATGTACCCACAATCGCAGAACTAAAGCCTGGGGTCTTGTCAGTTCATGAAGGGAATGATACCAAGAAATACTTTCTAAGCAGTGGGTTTGCATTTATCCATGCAAACTCTGTCGCGGATATAATCGCTGTTGAGGCTGTGCCAATTGACCAGATCGACCCCGACTCAGTCCAGAAGGGCATTGCCGAGTTCACCCAGAAGCTCAGTTCAGCTACCTCAGACCTGGAGAAAGCTGAAGCCCAGATAGGCATTGATGTTCACAGTGCACTCAACTCTGCTCTCACAGGCTAATTTTCTTTTGCTGGCAAAATTTTCTCATTTTGTTTCCTATTTTGATCTTCATTGTGGTTATCATGATATCAGCAAGTCACTAAGATTTGTCAAAGATAGTTTCATCTGTTCTCAGAAGCTTAAAATAAATTTTAACGTTTCAGAAACCAGAATCTCAAGTCTTGATATTTTGTTAGAAACTGTCTGATACTATGCTGAACCAAAATTTCTCCAATTATTCCCTTGGAGCAATTGAAATAAGTTACCATGTTTGGTCTTGAAATTTCTTTTCTTTTCTTTTCAGTTGCTTTGGAACATAATTTGTTGCAATTCTGGGAAAATAATATTACAATCTTTTCTTTTATTTATCAATTTTCCACTTTAAAAAAAAAATGAATATTGATATACTTTTACAACATCAGGTAGAAAATAAGTGTGGTAACAATTCCTGAAGGTGGAAACAATATAATTTCCCAATAATTATTTACACACAACAATAGGGAATTGGTTTATATTTACACAAAGGAGTTCATAAATAGAAATGAAAACAATGTTATTTGTGAGGAAGATGCCTTTAAATACAGCTCGCTACAACATTAAAAACACTTACTGGTATTTTGCAATCAGAACTCCAAGAGGAACACATATGGCCATGCCCCTGTGCATATGTGCAGCTAATCAAGCCATATTCTTATGGTTAAACGTTTTAAGATAACTGTCATAATGATGCAAACTACACATTTTTTAATAATAATAATAATAATAATTATTATTAATTATAATAATAAGTTGTCCGGTAAGATGTAATTCACCCTTTCCCGCTATTGTTGTAGCCTTCCAGACTGTTAGATAATGAAAGAAAATCTTGAATTCACTATATATTATATTTAAAATAGTAGGGACATTTATATATGTTACATATCAAACTAAAATAGGAAAAAAAAAATACTAATAAAGATATATAATAAAATCACAAATCTTAAGCATTATAGGAATCATATATTGAAGATATTATTTCCTTAACACTGTTTCTATAATAAAGATATATTATTTCCTTAACACCCCCTCAAATCCAAGCTGATGACGAAAAAACAAGCTTGAGTTTGCATCTTGAAATCGAAGATCAAAATTCCGAAACTGGAAATCTTGAATCTTGAAGATAATAGATAAGCTTTAATTTACGAAGCCCGAAGGGGGAGCCGAAACTCAAGAGGGAGCAAAATCCCTAAAAGAGCACGAAAGCTCGAAAGAGAGCCGAAGCCCGAGGGGAAGTGAAATCTCGAAAGGAGTGCGAAAACCCGAAAGGAACCGAAGCTCAAAAGAGAGCAGAAGCTCGAAAGGAAACAAAATCCCAAAAAGAAAAAGGGAGCAAAATCCTGAGAGTGAGCGAAATCCCGAAAGGGGAGAAGTTGGAAATTTAGGAGACAACCAAAAAAAAGGGGAGAAAACCCAAAAAGAAAAGTCCCAAATTTTTCTGCAAATTGATACATAATTTGACATATTCTAAAGGACTCTAAAACTATGAAAACTTGACAAAGAACTCTATGATATAGAACCTAAAATTAATTTTAGCTATTGAAAAGTTTCAAGAAATTTGTAACCAAAGCAAAAGAAAATCCGACAAAAATAAATCAATCCAACAGTCTCTGTCAAGTGTCTCCAGGTATGCTTGCCACTTGAAAGTGAAGAAAATAACCTCAAAGCATATGAGGCATTCTTGATCGATGAGCTATATTGGAGATGACTTTTTGGAGGGCATCACAATTCACAAGAGGTAGCAACAAAATTGTGCTTTATGAAATGCTTGAAAGACGCAATCTTACTGACAGGATTCTTGTTGTTAGTCTTGTTCCCATTTACCCCATCATTGATATTAAATATCGAGTGAGTAATCTTCACCAGAGCTGTAAGAGGCACATTTGCAAAGCTAGGAGGAGGATCAATCATCGTGATGGTCAGATTTGTAACTTTAATGGAGGTTATGTGTTGATGAGAGGGGAAGGGGGGTGTGTCGAATTCAGTTTGAAGTGGCGCGTGAGGGTCATGTGATGAGTGGTATTTATATCACTATTTCTCACTCATTTAACATAATATTTTGTATAGTTTCTCGGGTTTTGTGAACGTTTTGATGTGTTTTATTGTTATTTTATAGATAAATAAAGTTTGAAATGCATTGGAAGCAATTTTGAGCCAAAACAGTGAAAAAAGACGAAAATGGCATTTTTGTAATTTGTCCGCGTCGCGACGCGCAAGCTGCCTGCGTCGCGACGCCTAACATGCACCAAGACTTGCTAACGTGCGCCGGGTCCACAAGTTAGAATCTGAGAAGTTTGACTTTGCTAACGTGCCACGTGCCACGTGTCATCATCCTACGGTGCCGATAGTCGCCATCGCCACGTGCCGCCACATGTCACTCCACGTCATCGTCCACATCACAGTTGACCGAGTCAACGAGCCATGTCACCGCCACGTCATCATCAGCCAATCACAGTGTGCCACGTGTCATCATTCTATGGTGCCGACAGTCACTTTTGCCACGTCAGCGCCACGTAAGCATAATCATTGAGTTGCCAGCCGCCTTGCCACGTGTCACCTTATCATCTTATCCGAAATGCCACGTGTCAGATAAGAATATGAAGCCGATGAATCAGAAAGCGACACGTGTCGCGTCGCGACGCTCGGAGCCTACTGACGCCTATAAATTCAGCTCGATTTCAGAATTCAAATCATGCATTCCTTGAGTTTTGTAAGGACTTTAAGGATTGCATCTTGTGTGTTTAAGTTTTTGTAATTTAAATTAAGCATTTTTACTTTTAGTATTTTTAATTATGCACTTTTACTTTTTGTAATAAAATTTTATTTTATTTTATTTTTGTTCTTTTATGTTCAGTAGTTAATTTACTGCTGGGGTAAATGTGAAGCTTTTTACTTTTATAATTTAGATTAATATCCCTTAATTATAATATATAAATTATTTAAAACCTGACTTAATAAGGATACCGCTATATTGGTCGGTTGGTAATTATTTATAAATTTGTTTTAACCTGACTTTATGAGGATACCGCCTGGTTGATCGGTTGGTAATTAATTATTAATTTGACTTAATTAGGATACCGCCTATATGGCTGGTTGATAAATATCACGCAGATTTATATATTATAATAATGGAGATTTCTAAATTAAAAATAGTAAATGTAGATTAATTTCACTTCAATTATAATATGGAAATTGTGATTTAATAATATGAATTAAAAGTTGAGTCCGCCTTAATGGCTGGTTTTAATTATGTATCATAATGTGACACCGCCTATATTGCTGGTCTTTAGGTGACAGATAATTACCGCTTATATGGCTGGTTTATGGATAAATAATAACACCGCCTTTATGGCTGGTTCAACTTAATTGGATAATACTGGCAATTTCCATATTATAATAATTTGAGATTTCTAAAAGTGGATCCCCTAACCCCAGCATTTTATTTTTATTCCAGGGAAGTGATGAAACACAATATTACTAGGCTTAATAATTGATTTAATTATTTATTGAGTAATTATTTAGTTTGTTTATTGAGTCTTAAGCTCAATGCTTATTGTTGTCTGATCACCAATAAGATTGATGTGGTAAACTTAAAATGAACTAGACATATGGATTTTAGGTTTCAGCCTTAGATTCAACAGCCCACGATCTTCCTTGAGGATAGATAACCCTTTAATAGATTTCCTTACATGATAGACATATACCTGTCGGGCGGGGGTAGCCATAATTGGAACTTGATCTTAATGAATCCAGGTAATATGGTTGACATAGACATATGGTTAAATTGGGTTATACTGGGTATTTGCAGCTGACCATCGACATAGGCTTTTGCATAATTTCGTGTTCCAGGTTAGCAAACTGATTTATTACACATATATAAGAAAATCAATTCATCTTTATAATATTATTGTGTGGAGTCACAACCCTAGATCTTTGAGTCTTTTGTTATTTTCCTTAGTATTTTCTTTTGTATCTTTAAGTTTTTTATTTATCAAATCCATATTCAACCAACAAAAGCAATCATTCTTTTCTCCATATAATTAGAAATATGTAAATTAATAGTATCAATAATTAATAACAACAGTAGGAATTAAGTCCTCGTGGGATCGATATTATTATACTACTTGAACGATACGTGCGCGTGCGTTATACGTGTGTGTTTACGCCGGTCATCATGTAATGATGGTAGTCGTGATCTCTCACATTAGAATCAAAGAGAGTGAAATTAGAAAGATCGGAAACTAATATCCGATGTTGTTAGATAATAAAAGAAAGTATTGAATTCACTATATATTATATTTACAATGATAGAGACAGCTACATATCAAACTAAAATATAAAAGAAATAATACTAAAAATGATATATAATAAAATCATAAATCTTAAGCATTCTAGGAATCATATCCTGGAGATATTATTTCATTGACACCGTTTCCATAATAAAGAGATATTATTTCTTAAACACAGACAAGCCTAACAGATATTTCAGGAGCTGCAACTCGTTTAACAGCTTCTCTGTCATCAAAACCTTGGAGGCTGTATTGTGGTAGAAAAACAAATACCTTTAGTCCTAAGAAGAAAACATTGTGATTACTAAATCCGAAGAAAACGTTGTGATTACTAAATCCGAAGAAAACGTTGTGATTACTAAATCCATAAATTATAAATGGGAAAATTAATTTATTCACATTGAGCACTGCATTTTGACCTCTTATCTCTCCATTTAGCATTATATTTTGAAAGCATTTATTTTTATTTTTAAATACATACTAAATATTAATTCATCTTTGGTTTTTGGTGTGCGGATGAAATCAGTTATAGTTACATTGTGACTGTGGCTACAAAATTCACACTCGGCCATAAATCTAAGTGACAACCATTTTGTGATTGTAGATAAAAAAAATACAATTACAATATGATTGTAGTCAATGTGACTGAGGGTCTATAATATGACCGATGGTCGGCAATGTGACTGAAGTCACACGTGTGACTAAAGGTCGACAATGTGTCTGAGATCACAAGTGTGACTGAGGGTCGATAATATGACCGAGGTCACAACTGTGGCTATGCTTAAAGTGACTTAGGGTTAGCAATGTGATTAAGGATCGATAATGTGCCGAAGGTCACAATTGTGATTGTGTTCAATATGATTGAGGGTCGACAATTGACTGAGTTAACTAATGTGGGTGAGGTCACAAATGTGACTAAGCTCAATGTAATTGAGGGTCAGCAATGTGACTGAGGTCAAAAATATGACTAAGACATACACTTGCTAAATTTTTAGTCACCCAACTGATAGTCACATTGTTACTGTTGATAAAAATATAAATGATTAAGTTCCACTTAAGTAAAATAATTGTGCTCAATATGACTAGAGGGACAATGTGATTGAGGTAAATAATGTGACTGAAGGTAAGCAATGTGACCGAAGCATGCATAAAACAACTTTCAGTCATATTGGTGACTGAGGTCAAAACCTATAACGAAGGTCGATGTAAAATACGTATGACACAATAATTTTATGACTATTTTCGACCTTACGAAAGTACGAATTTGAGATAAGTTTGTTGATGAAAATAATATATAAAAGTGTGTGTATATATATTCTTACATATTGTGATTTGGAGTTCAGATGAAAGGAATATAAGTGTTTGAAAATGACTAGTTTGAAATTATTATTCTCTTATAACTTTAAGGATCAATTTTGACTTTTTGTATTCGAAATATATCGACAATCGGTCTTATTTTAAAATTTATGGTTTGTACATCGATAATATGTAATGTTTTCATGAACTTTATATTTTAGGAGATATTTATAGGTATTTATGTGAAATGTGTATATATTTTTACATATTATGATTTGGAGTCAAAATGAAAGAAATATGAATGTTTGAAAATGGTTAGTGACAAAGAATGTTGAATTTTTATTATTTCAATTAGGTTTGTTCAATATATATATATACACATATGTAGTGACTAAAGTATGAAAGAATAAAATAGGACTAAACTAGGAAAGAATAAAACAGGAAAGAGAAAAATAGGAAGTCTCATAAATCTCTAAGAATCAAGGAATATAATAACTACCAAATCTTCTATTTTAAAGAATATAAAAAATAAGATTTTCAACACTCCCCCTCAAGCTGATGAATGGATGTCATCCATTCTAAGCTTGTCAACTAAATTCTGAAAAACTGCACTGGAAAGCCCCTTTGTGAGTATATCTGCAAGTTGATTCTCTGTGGTGACATATGGAGTGCAAATCAGGCCACTATCAAGTTTCTCCTTTATAAAATGTCTGTCAACTTCTATGTGCTTTGTGCGATCATGTTGGACCGGATTATGTGCAATATTGATAGTTGACTTATTGTCACAATACAATCTCATCGGGCATTGCCACTTGACCTTTAAATCTTTCAAAATTATCTTCAGCCATATGAGTTCACAAATTCCAAGCGCCATTGACCTGAATTCTGCTTCTGCGCTCGATCTTGCAACTACGTATTGTTTTTTACTCCTCCAAGTGACAAGATTTCCACCCAAGTATGTGCAATAACCTGAGGTTGATCTACTATCATCAATTGATCTTGCGTAATCAGTGTCGGTATAAGCTTCAAGGCTTAATTCTGAACTTCGTCTGAATAAGACCCCCTTACCTGGAGAACCTTTCAAATATTGTAAAATTCTGTTCACAACCCTGAGATGTGTCTCATTGAGATTATGCATAAAACGACTCACTACACTAACAACATATGCTATGTCTGGTCTAGTGTGTGACAAATAAAATAATTTTCCAACAAGCCTTTGATAATTACCTCTATCCACTGCATCATCTTCTGGAATATCACTTAGTTTATGGTTTGACTCTATTGGTGTGTCAACTGGCTTACACCTTAGTTTGCCAGTATCTTTCAAGAGATATATTACGTACTTCTGTGAAAATCCATTGCCGAGAGTGAGCCACTTATATGCCAAGAAGTATTTTAATTTGCCCAGCTCTTTGATCTCGAATTCTTTCACCAGATATCTCTTTAACCTTTCATTTCCTTCCATGTCATCTCCAGTCACTATTATGTCATCTACATAGACCAGCAAAACTGTAACTCCCCCTGAAGTCGAATGTCTCACAAACAAGGTATGGTCACCTTGACTTTGCTTAAATCCAAGACTCAACATAACTTTGGTAAACTTTCCAAACCAAGCCCTCAGAGATTGTTTGAGTCCATACAATGTCTTTTTTAATTTGCATACTACTTGCTCTTTATTTGTAGAATCGAATCCTGGAGGAACTTCCATGTAGATTTTCTCTTCAAGATCCCCATGTAAGAAGGCATTTTTTACATCAAATTGTTGTAATCTCCATCTAAAGTTGGTTGCCAATGACAATAACACCCTCACAGTGTTCATCTTTGCAACTGGAGCAAATGTCTCAAGATAATGCACGCCATAGGTCTGAGTATAACCTTTGGCAACTTATCTCGCCTTATACCTCTCTAATGAACCATCATACTTATATTTCACAGTGAAGACCCATCTGCACCCAACCAATTTTTATCCTTTTGGCAATTTCACCAAGTCCCATGTTTGGTTCTTTTCTAGAGCCTCCATCTCCACGTTCATGGCATTCTTCCAATTCTCATCTCGTAGTGCTTCAGATAGTGTTTTAGGAATGTCAATATTGTTTAAACTAGTGAGGAAGGCCTTATGGTTATGTGATAGGTTTTTTTAGGACATGAAAATGTACAAAAGATGTTGGGTATAAGTCATAGTTCATTTCCTAGTCATTTTCTGTTTGAGTGTCTGAAATATTAAAATTAAGAGAAGTACTTACCTCAATAGTCACATGCTTTGATTCGGATGATTGTTCATGCACAGGATGAGAGAATGGCCCTTTTCATTCTTGAATAAACCTTAGCAAATGACTCAGGGCGAGTTTGGTTTATTTTCTGTGCTTTTTGTGTATAAGGTATGTCATTTTTGATTGAGACACGATGCATAGAAGAATTGGACCGACTGTCAGGAATAGACTCAGACTCTACATGAGAAGATGAAGACTCGGGCTCTACAGGAGGGGATGAAGAATCAGGCTCTACAGGAGGAGATGAAGACTCAAATGGCTTAGACACAAGCAGCTCAAGAAGGAAAGACTTTTTGTCCTTATCTTCCATGAATGACATCTCCCCCTGAAGATAATGGTCATGAAAGTATTGGTCGTCTTCAACAAATGTGACATCGGCATACACATGGAATTTTCGTGTGGGAGGATGATAGCATTTATAGCCATTTTAAGTAGATGAATAACCAACAAAGACACATTTGAGAGCCCTTGGATCAAGCATTCCCCTATGTTGAGAATGGACATGAACAAAGGCAACACAACTAAATATTTTGGGAATCAGATTGTTTGTGACATGGAAATTGGGATATAACTTTGCAAAGTTTTGTGCGGGACTCTAAAAACCAAGTACCATGGTGGGAAGTCTATTTATAATGTGAGCTGCAGTTAACACAGCTTCTCCCTGTAGGCACTGCATTTTGCATATAAGTCCCGATGATGAGTCTCGTACGGAGGCACTACTCTTTAGGTTGCGGAAGTCACGGGAAACGAATGTCGGAAGGGGAAATTCAGAATAAGTATGTCATCGGATTCAATTCACATGTTCACTGCTTTCGTTCGTGCTGCATTCGTGAACACGTTCGAACGTCAAGCAAATTGCGGGCATTCGTGTAGCGTTCGAATAGGCGTTCGAACGGAGTCGGTACTTCTGGTTTTGTTGCTAGCCTCACGCCCAAGCCCATTTAGCCCACCAAAACCCACCCAAAAATAATTAAAACATATAAAACATGTCACAAATTAAAATTATATCATTCATAAATTAAATAAATCACATCCCAATCTAAATAATTCACATACCCAAATAAAATCAAATCACATCCCTTCCCTAATCAAACACTAATTAGAAATATTCCCCCCGTAATTACTTGATCCCATTCCTATTCAAACAAGAGAAACCCTAGCCTTTGCCTATAAAAGAAACACAAATCCAACCTTAGAACCCGTAGCTCATTCTCACAAAAACACAAAAGAAATAAACTTAGCATTCACACCCAAAGCAAAAAAGGAAGAAGCAAATAATTCTCCATTCTCCTCTTCTCTAGCAACCGAAACCATAGCCCCCAAACACCTTCACCACCGAAAATAATAAAGCAGCAAACATCATCACCGAAACTCCTCATAAACAGCAAACGTCATCACCAAAATAGTCCTTACAACCTCCAAAAATCACCCCAGAAATTGCACTGCAGTAACCGAAAATACACCCCCAAACAGCAGCCCAAACACCCAAAAACAGTCCCCTCATTTACCGAAAACCAGTAAACCAATACTGTGACTAGAATACAGCAGAAACAATAATAAAACAGAGGAAACGACAGCTCAAAAAGTGAAGCAGCGAAAGTGAGCAGTGGACCAGTGAACCGGAGGAGTTGCGGAGCATCAACCATTCCGACGGCCGTGTAACGCACTTTCGAGAGACAACCTAAGAGGTTATACCTGAGGGCACCCTTCTTATTTATTCTCATATTCTTTTGTTGTTTATTAGAATTCCTTCGCATGAGAGTCGTTCGTTGATGTATGTTGTGGTCCTTGAATGAATGAAACATGTGTGCTCTCTTGTGGTATATCGGATGGAAACCCGGACGTAAATTCCGTAGCCGAATCCGAATGGACGGTATTGCGGTTTGCACTCGGGATACAATACCACGTATCACTTGAGAGATTCACACACTTTGTTCCATCCACCCTTGTATTCGAGCATGATTGGATTGCTAGCATGTTATTTATCTTTTAAGCATGATTTAGTCGTTAGTATGCTATTGCTTTATGCATGTTATTTATTTACGGATGCATTGCATCCTTCTGCGTATGGGCTAACTAGGGTGGATTAAAGGTCCTCTATTCGAGGGAAATGCCTAAAGGCTACCTTTTCCATGAGGTTTTACCGCGCCGGACGGAGTATGTTTGATTGAATGTGATATATGTTTCATCTAGCATACGAGGTCCTATATTATTGTTGTCTTTATTTTATATGCATGGTAACATAATGTGCATGGGCTAACTAGGGTGGATTAAATATCCTCTATTCGAGGGAAATGCCTGAAGGCTACTTTTACCACGATGTTTTACCGCGCCTTTTATTATGTCATTTACCATTTGCATATCATTGCTTTATTTACGCATGCATTGCATCCTTGTGCGCATGGGCTAACTAGGGTGGATTAAAGGTCCTCTATTCGAGGAAAATTCCTAAAAGGCTACCTTTTCCACGATGTTTTGTCGCGCCGGACGAGGTGCACCCGATTGAATGTGAAACATGTTCCATCGGGCACACGAGGTCCTACATTGTGTATTTGTTTATCCATATATATGTTTGTGTCATTTCGGATACCATTTTTGGCAATCTCGTTCGAACGCGTTTCCAAATGCTACACGAACGTATGCATTCTATCTCATCTCGTTCGAACGCGTTTACGAACGCTACACGAACATATGCATTCTGTCTCATCTCGTTTGAACGCGTTTATAAACGCTACATGAACGTATGCATTCTGTCTTATTTCCGTTTGAACGCGTATCAGAACGCTACTCGAACGCTTGTATTCTGTTTACTATTCGAACACGTTTACGAACGCTACTCGAACGCGCATGCATTTTATTATATCATGCATCAGGTCTCATCCCGTTCGAACGCGTTATCAAACGCTATACGAACACGCAAATTCTGTTTATCGTTCGAACGCGTTATGAAACACTACTCGAACGCTTGCATTCTGTTTACCGTTCGAACGCGTTTACGAACGCTACACGAACGCGCACACACTGGACAAATCCTTTTATCATGTTTCATGTATGTTTGTTCCCCTACTCATTCCCTTCCCCATCATATGTTTAGTTAGTTCTCTTCAACATTTATGCACTTAATTGCCTCTCTTTAACATGCATACTTGTACAATGATTGTTTATTTACGTCTCTGTGTTTTTCAATATAATGTGTATATAAAATTATATGCTTTTCGTTATTCCAATTTATGCATGAACTTAGAAGTAGATTATCCTTGGAAATATATGTTGCTTAGGCTTGGTTAGATTATTGCACAAATCATATCATTACAAGTGGCATAAGTAAGGGACCATTCCGAACACAACAGTTTGAGGTCTTCCATTGCGAGGGGTGAGTGCGGCCTTAAATCATTTTCCCGGTTCACACCGGGTGGCGACTCCATGTTATTTCTCCGGTTTAGTTTCCCCGTGGGCTATTCAGTACTCCCAACCGGGCCGCGAGCCCGGGACAGCGTCATCGATTTTCATGTCCTACAGTCTGGCGACTCCACTGGGGATAGAGAATTGGCCCCGAAATAATGCCTTGTAATGATTGTGATTTGTGCTTTAATTAACCGTGTTTACCGTGGGTTGAAAGGGGTTTAATCAAATGCACTTTTAAGGCAATGGTTTGGTGTCTTCCCGCATTCACTACCTTTCTATAAGGAAAAACTGCGAAGACACCTAGATAATCATGTACTTGTAGCCTATCGTGATGGACTAATTTGGAGGACTCGTTGTTTATTCCTGTCACCAAGCGATAAGAGCCTAAGAGGCTTGGGTTTTTAAGAGAGTTTGCTCCGCCCTCCCTCTGGGGAATCTACAACGGGAAATCCATTTGATAGTCAGTCACGCACCATAACTCGTTGGCACGTATCGTAAGGTATAAAAAAGGTGCGCTCACTTGGTTGCTCGAACCCTTGAGTGGGGAGACCTAGTTGTGGGAAATCCTTCGCAAGCGAGAGTCTTTGTCCACGCTCCCGCAAACCCACACGTAGACCATAGTTGTATGACCTATAGCAACTATTTCCTTGTGCTTGTGGACCATCCTCATTTGGATGCAGTTGGACTTTTGGTCAGAAATGTGAACTTGTTGGGCCATTTAAACTGGGACGAGTTCGTATCCTCTGACAATTGGGCCAAAAGCTTCTGAAATATCGATGGGCCGCTCTGTAGAAATTATTGCTTTATGTTTGAATTATCTTTTTGTGCTTGGGACCATCATCATTTGGATGCAGTTGGACCTCTTATCAGAAATGCGAACTTGTTTGGCCATTTAAACTGTGACGAGTTCGTATCCTATGACAATTGGGCCAAAAGTTCCTGAAATGCCGATGGGCCATCCTGTGTTTGAGCTCTTTATCATTTGAAGTTGTTTAACCACGTTATTGCAAATGTGTAAACCTGTTGGGCCTTTTCAACTGGGACAAGTTTGCACATTGCAATAATATGATTGAAGCTTTAAAATGACAATGGGCCGAATTATATGTTCCACACATCGCACGTATCTCATGCATCTCATGCATACACACATCATGTTAACTCTCTTGTGTCTTAAGAGAGCCATCATAGATATCCGTTGGGTTAGGGAAAAATGAAGACTTGTTAAAAGGCCAATAGCAAACATGAACGAATCAGAGAATGAAACGTCCCGTATGGATCAGTTGGAAACCAATCTCACCAAGGTTACTGAATAGTTGCAAGCCTTGACTACTGCTATGGCTAATATGGATGTGCCCCGTGCTGGGGGAAACTCTGAGAATATGAGGTTTGAGGAGCCTCCGAGTGGGTTGGGGGATGACATCCCCGCTTTTGATGATGACATGGCTGAATATACGGCAGGAAGAATGCTGGGTCTCAGGAAGAATTGCATAAGCTCCGTGATAAGGTGGAGTCAGTTACCCGTAAGCTGAAGGGCAAACATGAGGACTTGTTGGACTGTGAGACGATGACTTTTGAACAGTTGCCAGCTCAATTCAAGATGTCTGATATGGCCAAGTTCAATGGGAATGGGGACCCGAGGGTCCATCTCCGGCAATATGTCACGGTAATGAGTTCAGTAGGCCTGTCGCAGCGTCAAGTTCAGAAAATGTTTGAGATGTCGCTTGAGGGGCACATGTAGTATGGTACCATAGCCTTGAAAGAAATGTTAAGGAAGATTGGAGGGAACTGGCAGAAGCCTTTCTGAAACAGTATGTTACAGATCTGGAGATTGATTTGTCACTCCGGGACTTAGAAAACACCAAGCAGAAGCCGGAAGAGAGCTTCAAGGAATATATAGATCATTGGAGGAGCCAACTCCTGAAGATGCAGACTCGGCCTTCGGAGAAGGACCAGATCAAAATGATCATCAAGGGCCAAGCCCTCTATTTATGGTAAGGTAAGGAGGATGACTTCGATGATTACTGATTTTCGACAGTTGAGGGAAACTGTCATGGATATTGAAGAAGAAGAAGCTGAGAACAGAAAGTTATATGGCCAGAATAGAAGGACTTTTGGAGGGCCTTCTGAGACCAAGCCCCCTACTACTGAGGTCGCTACCGTCAGAAACAGGCGGTTCTCCAATCTTGGTAGACCTTTGTCAAAGGTGTTTGAAAAGCTGAAGATGCAAGGACTTCTAAAACCTTTGGAACCCAGGCCATTTCCGAACCCTGTGCCACCGTACCTCAACCTAAACCTGTACTGTTACTTCCATCAAGAAAAAGGCCACGACACCGACAACTGCACTCGCCTTAGGCATGAGATCCAAAACCTCATTGACTCCCATAAAATACCCGACCCTGAGAAAGAACAGCCCAACACATACCATAACCCCCTGCCTAACTACCACTCCGTTCCACCACCCACCTACATGATCAACTCTGGCCTACCCGAAACCTTTATCCTCCAAACTCTCAACCACCGAGCTTCTTGCACGGAGATAGAAGATATCAATAGTGGAGAACCATAGGCTGAGGAAGAAGACAATGTCGCAGACAATGAAAATGTTTTCCCTGGCTTATTTGATTACAATCCTGCATTTTTGACAAAGTCATTGATTTTGTCTACTTGTTCGAACCTTTTTCTTAATAATAATAAAGACGTTCATTTCACTTACTTTCCTGAGCCTCTACCTTTCAAGAAGAACAAGATAATCATTCGGGAGTTGGCTTCTCAATATGTGAGTTTGAAGGGAGAACTATACGAGATACGACTTAAGAGAGGTTTCAAAGAAGAAAAGAAGAAAGCGAAAAATGCAAGCCAACCAGAAGCAGCAACACATCGGTATCAGTTTTGGGGATGCGTCCCTGGGGAGAGGCCCACATTAGCATTGTCAACATCAACATCAGTTTGGGGGCGAGTGTAGGCATTGCATTTTCGCATGTGAAACCCGATGATGAGCCTCATTTGGAGGCACTACCTTTGAGTCACGGATGCCGCGGGAAACGGATATCGGAAGGGGAAATTCAGAATAAGCAAGCTCACTGTCTTCGTTGGTGCTGCGTTCGTTACTTCGTTCGAACCTCGTGCAGATTGCGGACGTTCGTGCCGCGTGCGATGAGGCGTTCGAACGGAGCCGGTAATTCTGGTTTTGCTGCTAGCCTCACACCCCAGCCCATTTAGCTCCCCAAAGCCCATAAAACACATCCCAAATTAAATAATTAAATATTAAAATTAAATATTAAACATTAAATAAAACATTTAAATCATTTACCAATTAAAATAACAATTACCAACTTAAACTAAAATCATGCCTAAATTAAACAAATCACATACTAAATCAAAATACAATCATACCAAATTAAAATCAATCTTAACCAATTAAAGCCAATCATATATTTGACTTCCTAATCTAATAAGATACTTACCAATAAAAATTTGTATCCTAAACCAACACAAACTAAATATTACAACTTCCTAAAGTAAAATATTTTATCCCCCCCTCAATCCTTTGATTTCCTTGTTTAAAACTAAATCATATCCTAATTTAATGCACAAATCCCTTCCCTTGTAAACCCTAGCCATTCTCTATATAAACAACAACCCCCCCTAACCAAGGCCATCGTCTCCTTCACAAACACAATTCACACCCAAGCTCTCTCGAAATTTCTCTAAACTCTCTCTACACACCCAAAACACATCCAAGAGAAAACACTTCATACACACACAAAAAGAAAACAAAGAAACCACCACAGACCACCCTCCATAGCCGAACCCAAACTCACCCATAGCCGAATTCTAAAACACACCACGCCAAACAACCTCCTAGATTACCTTAAAACAGTAGCCCAAAATCCTTAAAAAATAGTAACTTAGAAAACTACATAGATAACCTTAAAAATAATCACTTTTAATTGCACTAAGAACCCACACAACTTGGAATAGTTCTTTGAAAACATTGAAACAGGTAGCCCGTGCAGTGAGCAGCAAAACAGGAGCCGAATAGGAGCAGAACGGAGTTCGAATCGTAAGCAAAGCAGCGGAACAGTGAGCTAAGACTTCGAACCAGCGGACCAGAAAAAGTTACGGAGCCTTACCCCCCTTTCGATCTTCGTGGAACGTGAGTCCGAGAGACGGCTTAAAAGGTTAGACCTGAGGGTATCTTTCACACTTATTCTCATTTTACTTTCTGGTCATTTATTTTGATTATATTTTCTGTATTCGTGAAATCTGTTGTGTGTATGATGTATGTTGTGGGTATTGGATGAATGAGAGATGTGTCAACTCTCGCGGTATATCGGATGGAAACCCGAACATAAATTTCATATAGCGATTCCGAATGGACGGTAATATGATCTGTACTCGGGCCACAATTCCACGTACCGTTTGGGTAAACGGCACCATCTTTCTTTTGGTTATGTTGCTCTTGTTGTTATTTAGTTTTCTCTTGAATTCAATATATTGTTTATTTTTGTATGATTCAACCAAGCGCATGGGCTTAGTGAGTTAGTCCAAAGGTCCTCCATTTGTGAGATAAAGAGCCGAAAAGGCCACCTTCGTGACACTACTACTCGCCGCGCCGGTTGATGTTGTTCGGTTGGACGCAAGATACGTTCAATCGAGCATACTTAGTTTGATATTATTCTTTATTTTCGTATGTATAAGTCAATCGGCGCATGGGCTTAGTAAGTGTGATGTGAGATCCCCTATGGGGAGGGGCTAAAAGCCCCATTTTCCACGATGCTTTGCCGCGCCGGTTGACGTGTGTTCAGATTGGATGTGAGATGTGTTCAATCGGGCATACTTGGTTGATATGATTGGTTCTAGTCTTGTACGTGTGATGTGATGCGCATGGGCTTAGCATGTTGGTCTAAAGGTCCTCTCTTTGAGAGATCAAGAGCCCCAAAAGGTCACCTTTACGGCAGTGCTTCGCCGCGCCCCTTTATTTTCTGTTTATTGCATCCTATTACATGCATCAGGTCCGTGTCCGTTCGAACGCGTTCTCGAACGCAACTCGAACGCGCATAAATTTTGCCTTATCATGCATCAGGTCTCATTTCCGTTCGAACGTGTTTACGAACGCTACTCGAACGTGAGCATTCTGTTTCATTTCCGTTCGAACCCGTTTACGAACGCTACTCGAACGTGAGCATTCTGTTTCATTTCCGTTCGAACGCGTTTACGAACGCTACTCGAACGTGAGCATTCTGTTTCATTTCCGTTCGAACGCGTTTACGAACGCTACACGAACGCGAATACACTGAACTGAGTCTTTTTCATTAGATTTCATGCATAGTTTTCCTAGTAGCTATCTCCACATGTATAAATGCAAATATGTTGATGTATTACAATTCATATGCTTGTGTCATGATAACATTTGAGTATTATTTCTTGCGGTATATCGGATGGAAACCCAGACGTAAATTCCGTAGCCGATTCCGAATGGACGGTAGTGCGGTCTGTACTTGGGCCACAATTCCACGTACCACTTGAAAAGTGCCCATATGTGTGCTTGTATGGGTTAATATGTGTGCTTGTGTTTTTTTTTCCTGAATGTGATATGCAAGTAAAGTTGTATGTTAGTTGCTATCTTGATATATGTTAAGCATGCAAATTTAAATGTAAGATATATGTGAAATGCGTACATGAGTTTTTTTTTATTTTACACATAAGAATTTAGAGGCATGATACTATTGGAAATAAGTGTTACTTAAGCTTAGTTAAATTATTACATGAATCCTTTCATTACAAGTGACATAAGTAAGGGACCATTCTGAACCCAACGGTTTGAGGTCTTCCCTTGCGAGGGGTGAGTGCGGCCTTAAATCTTTGTCCCGGTTCACACCGGGTGGCGACTCCACGTTATGTAATCCTTCCCAACTAGGCCGCGAGCCTAGGAACGGCGTCGCCCAGTTTCTGTGACCTACAGCGAGGCCCGCATCAGTATCAGTTTGGAGCGAGGCCCATATTAGTATTAGTTTAAGGGCGAGGCCCACGTCAGTATCAGTTTGGGGTTGAGGCCCACAACGTCAGTATCAGTTTGGGGTTGAGGTCCACATCATCAGTAACAGTTTTTGGGGATGAGTCCCGGGGGCGAGGCCCACGTCGGCACCAGTATCAGTTTTGGGTTGAGTCTCAAGGTTGAGGCCCACATCAACATCATCATCGGTTTTGGGGATGAGTCTCAGGGTCGATGCCCACATCACCAGCAGTTTTGGAACGTCACATCACGAGATCTACTTCGACCTAGTGCAAGAAGCGAAGAACATAAAGCTAAGCCAAGACTGGGGGTGACCAGTCTACCACCTCGCAAATCAGGGACGTAACGAGATATTGAGTCACAGAATCAAAGAAGACTGAGAAATCACCAAAGAGAATTGACAGAAAGAAATTATAAGCAGGCCCAGGGGGGACCAAAACAGTTATAGATGAAGGACACCAAAGAGCACAAGGAAGACCTAACCCATCGGAATGGGAAACACAACCATGCATACATACATACACGTCACATGCACGCAATTTTTGTCTTGTTGTTGTTTACAGGTTTTGAAGAAAAGGAAAAGGCAATAAAGACAAACAGTTTCGGGAACAAAGCCCACAGTCAACACAATTCGAGAATAACACCCACATTTAGAAAATTCGGGAACAAAGCTCACATTCAGTACAACCAGGGGAATAAAGCTCTATCTCAACACAGTTCAGGAACAAAGCCCAGAGGAATAAAGCCTTATCTTGTTACAGTTCGGGAATAAAGCCCAGGGGAATAAAGCCCTATCTTAACACAGTTCGAGAATAAAGCACAGGGGAATAAAGCCCTATCTTGACACAGTTCAGGAATAAAGCCCTATCTCAACACAGTTCAGGAACAAAGCCCAGAGGAATAAATCCCAGGGGAATAAAACCCTATCTTTACACAGTTCGGGAACAAAGCCTAGAGGAATAGAGCCCACTTTCAACACAGTTCAGGAACAAAGCCTAGAGGAATAAAGCCTACTTTCAAAACAGGTCAGGAATAAAGCCCAGGGGAATAAAGCTATCTCTCAACGAAGTTCGGGAACAAAGCCCATATTCAATATAATTTGGGAACAAAGCCCAAAGGTCAAAGCATCTCAGGATAGCAAGTAAGTTAAGCAACAGCTGGCGAGCAAGGTAAGTAAAAATGCATTGCACAACTTTGATAGGATTTTCATTTGTCACACACTGCACAAGTCCCATCAAAGTGGGGGTGACTCTAGGCAGTACATTTTGCATATAAGTCATGATGATAAGTCTCGTACGGAGGTACTACTCTTTAGGTTGCGGAAGTCGCGGGAAACGAATATCGGAAGGGGAAATTCAGAATAAGTATGTCATCAGATTCAATTCACATGTTCATTGCTTTCGTTCGTGCTGCGTTGGTGAACACGTTTAAACGTCAAGCCGATTGAGGGGGTTCGTGTAGCGTTCGAATAGGCGTTCGAACGGTGTCGGTACTTCTGGTTTTTGTTGCTAGCCTCACGCCCAAGCCCATTTAGCCCACCAAAACCCACCCAAAAATAATTAAAACATATAAAACATGTCACAAATTAAAAGTATATCCTTCATAAATTAAATAAATCACATCCCAATCTAAATAATTCACATACCTAAATAAAATCAAATCATATCCCTTCCATAATCAAACACTAATTAGAAATATTCCCCCCATAATTACTTGGTCCCATTCCTATTCAAACAAGAGAAACCCTAGCCTTTGCCTATAAAAGAAACACAAATCCAACCTTAGAACCCGTAGCTCATTCTCACAAAAACACAAAAGAAATAAACTTAGCATTCACACCCAAGCAAAAAAGGAAGAAACAAATAATTCTCCATTCTTCTCCTCTCTAACAACCGAAACCATAGCCCCTAAACACCCTCACCACCGAAAATAATAAAGCAGCAAACATCATCACCGAAACTCCTCCTAAATAGCAAACGTCATCACCAAAACAGTCCTTACAACCTCCGAAAATCACCCCTGAAACTGCACTGCAGTGACCGAAAATACACCCAGTGACCGAAAATACACCCCCAAACAGCAGCCCAAACACCCAAAAACAGTCCCCTCATTTACCGAAAACCAGTAAAACTATTGTGACCAGAATACAGTGGAAACAGCAGCAAACAGAGGAAATGACAGCTCAAAACAGCGAAGCAATGAACGTGAGCAGTGAACCGGAGGAGTTGCGGAGCATCAACCCTTCCGACGGCCGTGTAACGCACTTTCGAGAGACAACCTAAGAGGTTAGACCTAATGGCACCCTTCTTATTTATTCTCATCTTCTGTTGTTGTTTATTAGAATTCATTCGCATGAGAGTCGTTCGTTGATGTATGTTCTGGTCATTGAATGAATGAAACATGTGTGCTCTCTTGTGGTATATCGGATGGAAACCCGGACGTAAATTTCGTAGCCGAATCCGAATGGACGGTATTTCGGTTTGCACTCGGGATATAATACCACGTATCACTTGAGAGATTCACACACTTTGTTCCATCCACCCTTGTATTCGAGCATGATTGGATTGCTAGCATATTATTTATCTTTTAAGCATGATTTAGTCGTTAGTATGCTATTGCTTTCTGCATGTTATTTATTTACGCATGCATTGCATCCTTGTGCACATGGGCTAACTAGGGTGGATTAAAGGTCCTTTATTCGAGGGAAATGCCTAAAGGCTACCTTTTCCATGAGGTTTTGCCGCGCCGGACGGAGTATGTTGATTGAATGTGAGATATGTTTAATCGAGCATACGAGGTCCTATATTGTTGTTGTCTTTTTTTATATGCATGGTAACATAATGCGCATGGGCTAACTAGGGTGGATTAAAGGTCCTCTATTCGAGGGAAATGCCTGAAGGCTACCTTTACCACGATGTTTTACCGCGCCTTTTATTATGTCATTTACCCTTTGCATATCATTGCTTTATTTACGCATGCATTGCATCATTGTGCGCATGTGTTAACTAGGGTGGATTAAAGGTCCTCTATTCGATTGAAATGCCTAAAATGCTACATTTTCCACGATGTTTTGCCGCGCTGGACGAGGTGCACCCGATTGAATCTGAAACGTGTTCCATTGGGCACACAAGGTCCTACATTGTGTATTTGTTTATCCATATATATGTTTGTGTCATTTCGGATGCCATTTTTGGCAATCTCGTTCGAACGCGTTTCCAAACGCTACACGAACGTATGAATTCTGTCTCATCTCGTTCGAACGCATTTATGAACGCTACACGAACGTATGCATTCTGTCTCATCTCGTCCGAACGCATTTATGAACGCTACATGAACGTATGCATTCTGTCTTATTTCCGTTCGAACGCGTATCAGAACGCTACTCAAATGCTTGTATTCTGTTTATCGTTCGAACGTGTTTATGAATGCTACTCGAAGGCACATGCATTTTATTATATCATGCATCAGGTCTCATCCCATTCGAACGCGTTATCAATGCTATATGAATACGGACATTCTGTTTATCGTTCGAACGTGTTATCAAACGTTACTCGAACGCTTGCATTCTGTTTACCGTTTGAATGCGTTTACGATCGCTACACGAACGCGCACACATTGGACAGATCCTTTTATCATGTTTCATGCATGTTTGTTCCCCTACTCATTCCCTTCCCTATCATATGTTTAGTTAGTTCTCTTCAACATTTATGCACTTAATTGCCTCTCTTTAACATGCATACTTGTACAATGATTGTTTATTTGCTTCTCTGTGTTTTTCAATATAATGTGTATATGAAATTATATGCTTGCCGTTATTCCAATTTATGCATGAACTTAGAAATAGATTATCCTTGGAAATATATGTTTCTTAGGCTTGGTTAGATTATTGCACAAATCATATCATTACAAGTGGCATAAGTAAGGGACCATTCCGAACCCAACGGTTTGAGGTCTTCCCTTGCGAGGGGTGAGTGCGGCCTTAAATCATTTTCCCGGTTCACACCGGGTGGCGACTCCATGTTATATCTCCGGTTTAGTTCCCCCGTGGGCTATTCCGTACTCCCAACCGGTCCGCGAGCCCGGGAAAGCGTCACCGATTTCTGTGTCCTACACTCCCCAATAATTCTTTGGAACTTATTTTTGGAAAAGAAATGCTCGAGTGACTTGTAAAATATGGCCATTTTTTCGTTCGACCACTCCATTTTGTTGGGGAGTGCTAATACAACATGACTCATGAATGATATCGTGTTGTTGAAAGAATGGAGAAATGGTTTGATTAAAATAATATTTGGCATTGTCAGATCGAAACCATTTAATTCCCACTCCAAATTGTGATTTGACCATATTGTAGAAAGTTAGAAATACATGACTCGTATCTGATTTGTTTTTTAAAAGAAAAATCCATGGCATACGAGTATAATCTTCAATAAACAAAATAAACCAACGAGCCCTAGAAATGCTGGGCACAGTAGAAGGCCCCCAAATGTCATTATGGATAAGAGTAAATGGAATAGAAGTTCTTCTATTACTTATTGGAAAAACAGAACGTTTGTATTTTGCGAGTTCGCACACATCACAATGAAAGTTTTCAACTGATAGTCTATTGAATAATTAAGGAAACAACACTTTAAGAACATGAAATGACGAGTGACCAAGACGAAGGTGATGAAGCTATATCTTATCTTTATTGGATTTCCATGACTCAGTAAGGAATGACAAAGGGAAACGATTTTCAATCTCAAGTTGTTTGCTCGGTTCTTCAAGATAATATATACCATCTCTCTCCTTAGCATGTCCAATCATCTTCCTCATCCTCCGTTCCTGAAATAAACAATGAGAGGGGTAAAATATCACATTGCAATTAACATCTTTGGTCAGTTTTTTTGGATAGACACAAGATTGGTGAATAATTTCGGGACATGGAGAACATTTTTTAGTGTAAGTGAATCACTAATAAAAATATCTCATTGTCCTGCAACAGTAGTGATTGAACCATCAACTATAGTGATTTTCTTATTGCTAGGACATGACGTGTATGAGATAAATTTCATAGAGGAAAAAGTCATATGGTATGTGGCTCCCAAGTCGATGACCCATGTGTTAGGAGTGACATTATTTGAAGCACTAAGAGCGTAAGAATATGATGATGTACCTGAAATAACTAAATTGCAAGTACCTGCCGAAGATGATTGCTTCTCCAGCGACCCAAGAAGGTTCTTCAATCTCTCAATCTCATCTTTATTGAATTCAAGTGACAACTTTGAGCTATTGTTATCCTCAGTTGATTTCATTCCAACCATATGAGCTTGACCTTGTCCTCTCCATTGTCCAATCCTCACTGTTCCATTTTTATTTATGGCCAAGCTTCTAATATTTTTCTTTGGTATGTCGACTCTTTTTGCAGTAGGTACACCATAAATTATCTCTGTTAAAAGGCTTTGACTGCCCTAGCTGCTTGTTCTCTTCAGTGAATGACTGCTAAAAAATGGTACTCTTTTCAGTTGCTGTTTTTGACACCAACCCTGAGCTCTCAACATAAATATTCTCAACCATAACTCATTTCCTTCATTCTTCAGCACGAATGATTGAAATTGTCTCATTGAGAGACGACAAATCCTCCTTGCCAAGGACTTGAAACCGCACTGCATCAAATTCCATATTAAGTCCAGCTAAAAAATCATAAGTCATGTGCTTTTCAACAAACCTCTTAAGCGTGACTGCATCGTCACTACACTTCATGTGAATGCATTGGTAATGATCCATCTCTTGCCAAAGGCTTTGCAAAAGATTGGAATATTCAGTAACTGTCCGGTTTCCCTGTTTAGTGGCAACAATCTTAGTCTTTATCTAATAGATTTGTGCAGCATCACGAACCTTGAATACATTTGCTTGACATCCTCCCAAATATCCTTGGCGGTATCGAGGAACATACAAGTATCACTGATTTCTGGGGACATAGAGTTCCAAAGCCAGGACATCACCATCAAGTCTTCCTCATCCCACGCATCATATTTTGGATCTTCCTTCTTAGGGCTAGTGCGGAGCAAATGACTCAATTTTCCTTTGCCCTTCAAGTGCATCCTTACCAGTTTAGACCACTTCAAATAATTTCTGCCATTCAACCTATACACTGCCTGGATATTGGGTAATTCCCCAAAAGTAGGGTGTCCGATCTCGGATGTTTGGGCCTCGATTGCTTGAGATTCGGACGTGTGGCTGACTCTGGTGCTTGTAGACATGTCTCAAGGAGAGAAAAAAAGGAACACATATGATTTTCTACCTAGATATTGGGATAGATGAAGTTCTGGAATGAGAACCAGAAAAAAATACTGACAGTTATTTTGCAAAATAATGAAAAGATAGAACTTAAAGCCCTGATATCATGACAAAGAATTTCGAATTTTTATTATTTCAATTAGGTTTGTTCAATACATATATACACACATCTGTAGTGACTAAAATAGGAAAGAATAAAATAGGACTAAACTAGGAAATAATAAAATAGGAAAGAGAAAAATAGGAAGTCTCTTAAATCCCTAAAAATCAGAAAATATAATAACTACCAAATCTTCTATATTAAAGAATATAAAAAACATGATTTTCAACAGTTAGTTTGAAATTATTATTCTCTATAAATATAAGCATCATTTTTTTTATATGTTTTGCCACTTATAGTCACATTGTGACTGTGGCTAAAAAATACACACTCGGTCATACACATAAATGACAGTTATTTTGTGATTATAAATAAAAAAAATACAATCAAAATATGATTGTGGTCAATGCAAGTGAGGGTCGGTAATATGATTGAAGTCCCAAGTATGAATGAGGGTCTATAATATGACTAGGATCACAAGTGTGATTGGGGATCGATAATATGACTGAAGTCACAACTATGATTGTGCTTAGAGTGACTGAGGGTTAGAAATGTGACTGGGGATCGATCATGCGATTAAGGTCACAATTGTGATTGTGTTCAATATAACTGAGGGTCGGAAATGTGATTGAGTTAACTAATATGGCTGAGGTCACAAATGTGACTGTGCAAATGTGATTGTGCTTAATGCGATGTGACTGAGGTCACAAATATGACTAAGACATACATTTGACTAAATTGTTACACACCCAAGTGATAGTCACATTGTTACGGTTGGGAAGAATATAAATATGATCATGTTCTACTTAAGTAAAATATTATTGTGATTGTGCTCAATATGACTGGGGTTACAATGTGATTGAGGTAAATAATATGACTGAAGATAATCAATGTGACTGAGACATGCATAACATTACTTTCAGCCACATTGGTGATCGAGATCAAAACCTATAATGAATGTCAATGTAAAATACGTACGACACAATAATTTTATGACTAATTTCGATCTTACGAAAGTCCGAATTTGATAAAGTTTGTTGATGAAAATAATATGTATTTATGTTGAATATGTGTATATATATTTTTGTATATTGTGATTTATAGTTCGGATGAAAGAAATATGAGTGTTTGAAAATGACTAGTTTGAAATTATTATTCTCTTATAACTGTAAGGATCAATTTTGATATTTTTTTAGTCGAAGTATATCCACAAAGATACTTATTTTAAAATTTATGATTTGTATATCGATAATATGTAATTTTTTCATGAACTTTATATTTTAGGAGATATTTATATGTATTTATATTAAGTGTGTATATATTTTTACATATTATTATTTTGAGTCCGAATGAAAGAAATATGAGTGTTTGAAAATGGTTGATTTGAAATTATTATTCTCTTATAAATATAAACGTCATTTTTGATATGTTTTTCCACTTATAGTCACATTGTGACTGTGGCTAAAAAAATACACACTTGATCATACACCTAAGTGACAACCATGTTATGACTATACATAAAAAATAAAAATAAAAATCATAATATGACTGTGGTCAGTATGACTGGGGTCGATAATATGACTGATGTTCGGTAATGTGACTGAAATACCAAGTGTGACTGAGGGTCGACAATATGACTGAGATCACAAATGTGACTTAGGGTAGGCAATATGACTGAGGTCACAACTATAGTTGTGCTTAGAGTGACTGAGGGTTAGCAATGTGACTTAGGATCTGTAATGCGATTAAGGTCACAATTATGATTGTGTTCAATGTGACTGAGAATTGGCAATGTGACTGATTTAACTAATGTGGCTGAGGTCAAAAATATGATTGTGCTCAATGTAATTGAGGGTCGATAATATGATTGAGGTCACAAATATGACTAAGATATACACTTGACTAAATTATTAGTCACCTAACTGATAGTCACATTATTACCGTTGGTAAAAATATAAATATTACCAAGTTCCACTTAAATAAAATATTTTTGTGATTGTGCTTAATATGACTGGGGCGACAATATGATTGAGGTAAATAATGTGATTGAAGGTAGGCAATGTGACTGAGGCATGCATAATACAACTTTCAGTCTCATTGGTGATTGAGATCAAATCTTATAACGAAGGTCAACACAAACTACGTACGACATAATAATTTTATGACTAATTTTGACCTTATGGAAGTCAGAATTTGAGAGAAGTTTGTTGATTAAAATAATAGGTATTTATGTTAAGTGTGTGTATATATATTTTACATATTGTGATTTGGAGTTCGGATGAAAGAAATGTTAGAGTTGATGTTTGGAGTGCCATTCCGAATTGTATATTTCATTATTTATTAATAAAATAACTACATTTTCATTTCATACCTTATTAATGGTATTGTCATTATGCGTATTAGATTGATGTATAGATATTCTAAGAATGACATCGACATTAGAATAGTCTTGTAGTGATAATGGACACTAGGTGGTCCGACATTGTGATAAGTATTACTATTGTAAATTATTCTTAAAGTATATATATTCCTAGTCGTTGGTTTTGGAATACAGTCGAATTCCTATAATCTAGAAGACTAGCACATGTCGTAAATTGGAATTGGAGTTTCAATGGTTTAACCTGATGTACCATGAGTTTTGGAAACTCGTATAATCGTATGTGTATTAGTTGTATCGAATACTGAATGACTCATTGGTGATTCTTAATAGTTGGAAGTACACACTACCGTCAATATGAATCTCCTCGAGTCAAGTAGCATATGTAATCCTTTGACTATAGGATATCATTGATTTTGTGTGAGATCCTCCACACTTTGATGTCATGTATCTCAGAAACCTTTCATGGTCTGGCCTCTAGATGTTCGTTCGGTGTGGACCGATACACTCAGTAATCAAGTGTGAAGCAAGATAGGATCCATCAGCTCATATATATACCATAAGGGGGTTTAGGTATCAATGTGAGTAAAGTCATGACTCTAAAGCTTTGGCCAAAGTCAATCACCTTGGGTGGATCGCATCAGTTATGAAGAATCGTGGACATGTCAACATGAGATGTACTCCTTGAAAACTTAACGGTGTATTCTATGTTTCATAAGCACATCTCATATAGCGTACGACGGATGGATTGTTAAACATATGTGATGACCTTGACTTGTATAGTTTAGAAAGGTTGTTCGTGTTCTTCGCGAATTCGGAGGTGGTCAAATTACGTACATATTAGCTAGGCTTATATGACGAACGTGTCTGAACTTAGGGAGTCCCAATATGAAGGGTACTCGTTGAGCACTTGGGTAGCTGATTAATTTTGATAAAAGATAATATTCGATATTATAATTATCAACTAAGATAATCAAGTGTTATTGGATAATATTGATTATTTACTTTGACCTAATTGAATTAATTCAATAATTACACATGGGCTTAATTGTAAAATCATAATTATCTCTATCATTTGATGATATTATGGTAACTGTTAGTATGTAATAATATGTGGTTTTGACTTGATTTAATTGGATTAAATCAAAGTGGTAGACAATGGGGATTAGTCACACCTAATTATACATATTTGGATAAATTAGATTAAGCCCACATAAAAGTTGATTACAACTTTTATTAATTAAAAATTACCTAAGTTTGCTATAAATAACAAGCTTTAGGAATGTTTTAATTAAGCAAAGTAAAAGCTTGAGAAAGCTAAATACAAGCAATTCTTGGAGAAATTAGCATAAGTTAGAGAAGTGTTTAGAGAAACTTGTGAGGTGTCTATAACATTTCAACTAAGAGAAATCAATATTGGATCTTGAAGTGAATGTTGCTAGCATTGGAATTAAGATTGGATCTTTGATTGAAGCTTGCAAACATTGGAAGTTCTCCAACCATTTCAACAAAGAGAAGAATATTGGATCTTTGCATCAAGTTGGCTAGGTAAGTTTGAATTTCTCTTAAGATATGTTCTTTTATGTATTGGAAGCATGATTACATAACTTAATGTTGAAATAAGGCTAATAAATTGTGTTGGGATGCTTTAGAAGTATAAACACAATATGCTTGTTAATTAGGTCAAAGATGTTCATGTTGGACATGAAACAATTAATAAGAGTTTGGAAATTTATATATTAGCTTAGAGCTAAGACTACCATTCTAGAGTCTTTTGACCACATTTGGGTGACCTATAATTGTTCACGAGTCATTTCATTGTGGAAATTTGGTTCGTGTTTTGAATTCAAAATTTACGCAAGTGCGTATTTAGAATAAATTTATATTTTTGTAAAAATATTTGATATTTTGAAAATTTTGATTTTGATTTTATAACATGTGTTGATATTGGTTTTGATGTTAAAAATTAATTTTGAGTGTTTTTGAAGTGTTTAAGGTTTTATTTTTAGAAAATAAAAAAATAAAAAAAATTCAGTACTGAAAACCCAAGAGGATAATGTTGCAACGCTGCCCATATGCAGCTAATGCTGCAACTGCACATGTTGCTTGCGCAGCTTGTTGCCAATTAGCATGCTACTTGGGTCAGGCGGTCGTGTCTATTTTTCCGATTTTTATCTCGATTAGTTTTTTCCGCATCCATATTTATTTATGATTTTTCTCTAAACACTTGAAAATGGAATATTGTATTTCATTAAATTTTTAAAAATACACTCATGTTAGATAGCCACAGGTTAGACTTACTTCCGCTGCTCGGAGCACTGATCCGACCCTGGGGGTTCCACATTCGCCCTATCAGAATGGTATCAGTAGCAAGGCTTAACCACACAACATATGTTGCATGTTAGACATGTATTTGAATCTATGCCTCTGTATTTTAATTTAATTATGCATAAGACATATTGGATATGTAAAACATGTTTTAAATTAAAATTTTGACCTAATTAAATTAGTGACTTGATTGTCATAAATATCCCATGATTAGGTGATTACTTTATTTTAAGTAATAGTATTAGTAATTTTGGAGCATTATTAGAAGGTCCGTCTTGACAATACGGATATGAATAAGTTCTTACTACTTATATCCAAGATCGTCATTAGTATGAGGGTATAAGTGCTCGGAACGTAGGTCGCTCCGGTAAAATATTACATGTAGCGTGATGAGTTAATGTAGTCACCCAATATCGTCATTAATGTGAGGGTGTACATACAAAGCTCATTAGTGAACATTGACAAGTATACACCCATAACACGTCTTAATTCAATATCGTCATTAGTGTGAGGATAAGAAACGGTTCAGGACCAAATTAGGAGTCACATGAAGTGATTGACCTTGGAGGTCTACCTAATGATTTTATAAAGGCCAATATCGTCACTAGTGTGAGGCCGAAATAAATTTCATGGGATCCACTTCCCGCTATGAAATTTTGATGGTTGAATTTCTATTTTTCTGTTAAGGGAGATTACAGAATTACGTAAAGTAGTGGTATGACACTAATAGATTTAAAATTCCATAATCAATTAGTGTTATTATTTTGAAATAAAAATTGTTCTGCTGCTATTTAAATATTGTATCGTAGATGGATGCCACTAATCCATCGTAAGGTGATAATATTAGCATCCGACGCCTGTGCAGATGCCCAAAATCTTCCTCAGACATCCGTGCGGACGCCCAAATACTATGTATGGGTGCTCGTATGCATTAACTTAAAATTCATGTAGGTTCATTTTATCCGGTTAAAATTAAAAATTTATTCATTTTATGTGATTGTGTAGGTTTAATGGATTTAATTGTACTGAAGATGTGGTACAATGAATCATTGATAATTTCAGAAAATGGTAGAATAATTATCATAATGGAATATCAACTGTGATTGTTGTTCCAAATAATATTACATTTGATCAGTTAATTGAAAAAGTGTATGCGACAATCGACAAAAGTTCAAATAAATACCACATTTCTTTGAAAACAGTTTTTAAATATGTTTTTGGAACAGATGGTCGTGAAGGATTCCCGTGGACATTGCAAGTGATGAAATGGTCAAGGCTTTATTGATACTAAATTCTCAAGCGGGAAATCACGGGTTGAATCATTTTTATATGACGACATATCATAAGGTTTTCATAAAGTCTTAATTTATAGCTTCAACAAATAACGTAATTACTTTTTATGAAAGTCATGAGTTCGCACCAACAACATAATCAGAAGTATTTGGTCTAAGAGTGGAAACCGAGGGTTTCCGTTATTCGCTAACATGGAATGATGACAGTAGTTATAGTGTATGGAATGATGAGCAAATGTGTAATACTCAAATAAACGAAGGCATTGAACTTCCACCAAATCGATCGATTAGTCCAATGGAAGGTTCAGACATGCACATTACATCTTTTGATCCACTTAAGTTCATGCCCTTTCCAATGACATCTGATTTGGCTGTTCCGAACATGGTAACATAATCGAGTTCCAGAGGTATTTGTGTTGGACATTTGTTTGTAGAGAAGAAGGCCATGTACGTGGAATTGAGCATGTTCGTTATAAGAAAAGTTTGAGTTCAAGGTTGTCAAGTCCACTAAGACACGTTTTGATGTGTATTGTGCTTCAGATTCTTGTAAATGGAGATTTCGAGCAACCAGGATGAATGAAGAAATTAATGTTCCTTAGGTTGTAATTGTTGGGGTTAGTGCTCAAAGAGTCAATTCCCGGTTGTATTTCTTTGAGAATACTACTGTAAAATGTTTTATTATGAATAATACAAGCAGTTTCTATAATATAATATATCTTGTTATTTGGTAAAGACGTAATTGACCTTATGATGATTAGTTATGGTACTGTTGCAAAAGCGTCGCAACTGACATTGAGTTGTATCATGACGTTATCATTCTCAGACAATTCCTGGTCAATATTTACATTACTTGGTCAGTAAAGTAACTCGTTGAGACCGGTATGATTCCAATGGTTTACTGGAATATATGATTCCAATGGTTTCTCAATGAACCATGAGTCTTGGGGACTCATATAGACATGTAGGTGTTTATAGCGGATAGACACTGAACGACTCACCGAAGATTCTTAATGGATGGTACACCAACGTCAATAAGAATCTTCTCGGGTTGAGTAGCATTTGTGATTCTTCGACTTGAGATACCACTGTGGGCACATGAGACATCCTCCACACTTAGATGGAAGTCACGTCACCGATCTATTTAGATCAGACATCTGCTTGTTCGTTGGGTGTGGATAGATCCTTAGGGTGTCCTGTATGTGTCGAGATAGGATCCGTCAGTTCTGTGTACAAAGCATAGGTAGTCCATTTATGATTAGCAATCAGATAAAAACTATGGGCCCGTGGTACACTTTAGAAGTGAGTTCTAAGTGTTCTTTTTGATATTGCTAATAGAGACGTCGACGAGATAGTCCCTATAAAGATTTTACGTTTACATCTATATCTCTGGGATATATCCGGATACATATGACAAATGAATTATATATTTGCCATGACCTCGACCTGTATGATTCAGCGAGTTTATCCGTGGTCGTCATAATTCACGGGTGAGTAAATTATAGACACGAAATTGGATTTCGTGACGGATATGCCTGAATCTAGAGTCTCACTAATGAAATATACTCGTAGAGCACTAGGATAATATTTATAAATAATACCGATTATTTATAAGTCGTTTAAAGGTTAAACGAAAAATACATGTGAATGGACCTAATAATCATTTCCTAATTTTTGTGTATTTGCATTTAATGTTAGATTTTATCAAATACACATTAATTAATTAATTGTCAAATCGAGATATTTGACTAATATCATAAATATATATGTATTTGATATTTAATGTAAATATAATATATATATTTAATATATTTGTATTTAAATAATTATTTAATTATTTAATTGTTAAATGATTAAATTAATTAAAATATAAATATCTTAAAGTTGTGATGATTAAGGAAATATTTTTAGTTGCTTTATTTGACTTTAAGAAATTTATTAAATGGTTTGATGATTAAACTTGCAAGTTGATAAAACTTACTTTAATGAAACAAAAAAAAATAATATCTAGATATTTTCCTATACACCAATTTTGGCCAAGGGCTTAAAGTGGAGGTATAAATTGTTTTGTTTCATTTTTTAGGGTTTAAAAAAGTTCATTATACACAAAATAAACATAAAAGAAGTTGAGAGAAAAAGCTTGGAGGCTAAAGAAGAAAGCTTTGAAAAAGTTTATTTTTGTAAGTTTTTCTTTTAAGTCTTCAACATGAAAATAGTTTCTAACATGCTTGGCATCATTTTGTGTTGCTTTGATGTTCTCTTTTCTCTTATAGTTTTTGTTTATTTGGTTGTGAACTTGAATGAAAGATCTATGCATGTAAGTAAGCTTGAAATGGTTTCAAAGCCTTACTTTTGATTCTTTAGAAATCAAGTTGCCATTCTAGAGTTGTTGAGCCACTCCTTAGTGACCTAGAATTGTTCTAGAGTTATTTAAAAGTGGTGAGGCTTGTTTGGTGAAGTAATGAATGGATTAAAGTGTTGGATTTTAAAGATTTGGTAAAATTGGTCAATTTGATGAAATTGAAAAATTATGGTTCATAACCCATTCCAAAATTGGGGATTTTCATATATATGATGTGTTATGGAGTGTATATGATGCATGTAAATTTTTGGGTTGATTGGATTTGATCTTTGCATGTTTTGAACAAAATGGACCAAATTGTAATTAATTGAAAATTTTGGGGTGCTCTCGGCATTAGGCTAAAATTTTGGGATTTTTGTGAAATTTGATTTTAATGTATTGGATATGTTTAAAAACATTTTAGAAATGATTTAGAATTATCTAAAATTGTATTTGACAATTTTTGGACTAAAATGATCAATTTGCAAAGTTATGGGGCAATTCAGTAATTACCAAGAAATTTGATCTCTTGTGTATTTTTTCAGAATTTGATAATTGGATAATTAAATAAATAATTTTATTTGATTGATCCGAGAAAAATTTTGAAATCGGAAAATTTTGATTTTCCACTATTCCGTTGCGTTACCGGATTTTCGCCATAAAACCCCTATAAAATGGTATCATAACGAGTCTGATTCTGGCCACTCTAATATGATTATGCCTTTTAAATTCAATATTTAATTTTTTCTGTACTTGTTACATGCATGTATTTATTTAATTTGATTAAATAAATTAAAAAACATCTTTTTGCAGAAAATCCCTATTTAATAAGGTTTATGTTAATTATGTATTTGATGCATATTACATGGTCCGTCTTGTCAATACGATTTATGAATATTTTTCTGTGACTACATTCGAGATCGTGCCTTTGCTGTGAGGGTGTAGCCGATATAGATTTATTTATGTCGGATGTATATTAGATACTAGATAAATTCAAGCGAATGCGGAATCCTGAACGTGCCCAAGCTGTCAGGGTTATGCAAGTAGCTTGAGTTTATCATTGACGAGTTTAACCTTGGTACATCTCCTCGTGAACGTGCCCAAGCTGTCACAACGAGAAATGACCAGGACCGGAAACCCATGAGTCACTATTGAGTGATTGACAATGAGTTGTCTACCTGATGAATATACGTAGACGAGACCGTGCCTCTGTTATGAGCTTAAATATATTCATGGGATCCACATTTCACTATTTGTATTTAATTTAATTATTAAATCTTTGTATTCTGTTTGGGGATTACAATATTGCATGATTTAGTGGGAGATACATTTTTAGATTAAAAATTCATGATCTAGTTAATGCTTTGATATTATATGAAACTGCTTTATAATCTGCTAACCGTTTTTCATAATCTATATGATAGATTTGCGATGGCGGCACCATCTACTAATCAGTTTGCACGTATGTTGGATACGAACAAACTCAAAGGCGTTGAGAATTTCGCTGATTGAGACTTGGATTTGAGGATTGTCCTTGATTCCGAGAAGTTGGCATATGTTCTTGAGGGTCCGCTGCCCCTTGTTATGGCTGAGGACGCAACACCGAAGGAACGCCAAGTTTTCCAAGCTTGGAAAGATGATGATTTAAAAGTTAAATCATACATCTTAAGTTTGCTGACACCGGGACTCAAGAAACAATACTATGACATGTTAGATGCGTATAATATGATGATGTGATTACGAGAATCGTTTCAGAACCAAGAACAAGTTTTTGTTCACAAAGTTACGATGAAACTGTTCCATGCGCAACTGGACGAGGGGCAAGCTGTGAGCTCGCATGTTCTTCACATGATCGATTTGATCGATCAACTGAGGCAACATAATCTCCCTCTGAATGACATTCTCGGTAGAAGTGTCATTCTTGGTTCGCTCTCAGCTTCATATCGCCAATTCGTGATGTATTTCAACATGAATGGGATTATCTGTACCTACCATGAGCTGCATAGGATGCTGCTCACGGCGGAAGAGGACTTAAGGAAGGGAGTACCGACTCGCCCTCCGAAACCTACTTCATTTTCCGCTTATTCCCAGACCTGGTCAAAAGGAAAGAATACGAAAGCGAAGAAGAATAAAGGTTTCGGTTCTCAACCGCAAGGTAAGATAACAAAACCCAAGAGGGCTTCCGACGACAAGTGCCATCACTGCATCAAAGTCGAGCACTGGAAAAGGATCTGTCCTGACTACATTGCCCAGCTGAGGAAGGAGAGAGCATCTACATCAGATATATTTATTTTTCCAGCTATTGATATCTCTTTGGTTTGTGAAGCCGTTACATCCAGCTGGATTTTAGATTCTGCTTGTCCTGTTCACATTTGCAATTCGTTGCAGGTGCTGAAGGAAAGTAAGAAACTGAAGCCTGGAGAGATGCAATTGCGATTTGGGAGTGGAGACTCTCTGGATGCAGTTGCAGTGGGAGTATGCGAGATCCTTTTGCCGAATGTGACACTTTTGTTATATGACTGCTACTTTGTACCAAGATGTGTAGCTAATATTATATTTCTTTTTGTATTGGATACAGAAGGTTATCGTATTAATATTAAGAATTGTTCTTTGTATTTATATGATAAACGTAATATTCAGATCATTTGTTGTCCAAACCAGCACGGTCATTATACATTGCAAACTTCTAAAGATATTTTAAATATTGGAGTTAATAAACATAATTTACCTGTTGTTAATAATACTGAACTTTGGCATATACGGCTAGGTCGTATAGGCGTTAAACGCCTTACCCAATTGGTTAGGAATGGTTTGATACCAGATCTCACCATTGAATCCTATCCAACTTGTGAATCGTGTATTCATGGTAAGATGACCAAAGCCTCATTTTTAGGCATTGGACACTGTGCCACTAACTTACTGGAACTCGTACATTCTGATGTATGTGGTCCACTAAGTCAAACTGCTCAAAGTGGTTATTCGTACTTCATTACCTTTACCGATGATCTGTCACGGTACGGTTATGTCTATCTGATGCGACATAAATCAAAAACCTTTGAAAAGTTCAAAGAGTTCCGAAATCAAGTAGAAAAACAGACTGGTCAATATATTAAATGCTTTCGATCCGATCAAGGTGGCAAATATATGAGCAGTGAGTTCATGGATTATATGAAGGAGAATGGGATTCTCGCTCAATATACTCCTCCAGGTACTCCACAGCACAATAGAGTGTCTGAGAGGAGAAATCAGACTTTATTGGATATGGTCCGATCGATGTTGAGTTTTACAGATTTACCCTATTACTTATGAGGCTACTCTATTTTAACAGCTGCACATCTTTTGAATAAGATTCCTTCAAAACCTGTTCTTACGACTCTGTATGAGATATGGACCGGTAGAAGACCAAATCTTAGTTATATTAAGGTTTGGGATTGTCCTACCTATGTCAGGGTGACTCAGCAAGATAAGCTTTCGCCTCGAGGGTAAAAGTTTATGTTTGTTGGATATCCTTCGGAAATGAGGGGATATATGTTCTATGATACCGAGCATCGAAATATGTTCGTAGCTCACTTCACAAGATTTATAGAAGTAGAATTCTTGTCAGAAAGTGATAATCATAGACATGTTGAACTTGATGAAGTCCAACCTGAAAACAACGAACCAACGGAGGAAACTGAAGTTCAAGTAGATGAAGCACATTCAACACACACACTCCGTAGATCACAAAGGGTATCAAGACCTCCCGAACGCTTGTATTTGGTACAAGAAAAAAGTCTAGATGTTCTCTTAGTCGAAGTGACTGATCCTTTTACCTATAGAGAATCAATGTTGGACATCGACTCCGTGAAATGGCAAAGTGCCATGGAATCCGAGTTAGACTCAATGCATGAGAATCAAGTTTGGGACTTGGTTCCGCTTTCCGAAGGAATTTTTCCTATCAGTTGTAATTGGGTTTACAAAAGGAAGCGCAGGTGTGGGGACACAGAAACTGGGCGACGCATGCTGTCCCATGCTCGCGGGCCGGTTGGGAGTACAGAGTAGCCACAGGGACTAAACCGGAGAATAATGGAGTCGCCACCCGGTGTGAACCGGATGAGATTTAAGGCCGCACTCACCTCTTGCAAGGGAAGACCTCAAACCGTTGGGTTCGGAATGGTCCCTTACTTATGTCACTTGTAATGAAATGATTTGTGTAATAATTTAATCAAGTTTAAGTAACACTTATTTCCAAGAGTACCATGCTTCTAAATTCACATGCATGCATCAACAAGTTCATCTAAATTTACATGTAACACATATCCGAATTTGCATACAGCCTATTAACATGTAATCTATATCTCAATTTTCATACATAAAGATTAACATACGGAAAGCATACAAGTTAATAAACACATTATACTCATACATGTGGGGAATACAGATGAACGACACCTACACAATCTTGCATAATGCATAGAAACAATCAGGTTTATCATATGAAGGAATAGCTACTAGGGGCAATTATGTACGAAATCTGATGAAAATAACTCAGTTCAGTGGGTGCGCGTTCGCGTAACATTCGAGAATGCGTTCGAACGGTAAACAGAAGGTTCGCGTTCGTATAGCGTTCGAGAACGCGTTCGAACGAAGACAGACCTGATGCATGAAACACTAAGAAGATGCGTGCGCGTTCGCGTAGCGTTTGATAACGCGTTCGAACGGTAAACAGAAGGTTCACGTTCGTATAGCGTTCGAGAACGCGTTCGAACGGAACCAGACATGATGCATGATGAAACTAAGAAAATGCGTGCGCGTTCGCGTAGCGTTCGAGAACGCGTTCGAACGGTAAACAGAAGGTTCGCGGTCGTGTAGCGTTCGAGAACGCGTTCGAATGGAACCAGACCTGATGCATGCAACATATTCATAGGCAAACAAATCCACAATGTGGGACCTCACGTATCCGATTGAACTCATCTCACATCCAATCGGATATACACCAACCGGCGCGGCAAAGCATCGTGGTAAAGGATTTTAACCCCTCTAAATAGGGGACCTTTAATCCGACTTACTAAGCCCATACACTCGATCGTATCATGCATACAAAGAATAAAGAAACAATGATATCAAACTTAGTATGCCCGATTGAACATATCTTACATTCAACCGAACACACATCAACCGGCACGGCAAAGCATCGTGGTAAATGATTTTAACCCCTCCAAATAGGGGACCTTTAATCCGACTTACTAAGCTCATGCGCTCGATTGTATCATGCATATAAACATAAAGACAATCATATCAAACTTAGTATGTCCGATTGAACATATCTTACATCCAACCGAACATACATCAACCGGCGCGACCAAGCATCGTGGTAAAGGATTTTAACCCCTCAAAATAGGGGACCTTTAATCCGACTTACTAAGCCCATGCGCTCGATCGCATCATGCATAAACAAGTAACATGCGGAATTCAAATGACGAAAAATAAATAAATCACAGCAACACGAAACAAAAGAAGGTGCCGTTTACTCAAGCGGTACGTGGAGTTGTATCCCGAGTACAGATCATACTACCGTCCATTCGAAATCGGCTATGAAATTTATGTCCGGGTTTCCATCCGATATACCGCGAGAGTTGACACATCTTTCATTTTATTCCAAAGCCACAACATACAATATTTCATAATACATGCATATTTATCTACTCAAGGGCCACAACATGCATTTCCACATAACAATCATGCGAACAATACTCAATAAATAATGAAAATAAAACAGAAAACGAATGTGAAAAATACCCTCAGGTCTAACCTTTTATGTCGACTTTCGGACTCGCGTTTCACGGCCGTTAGAAGGGCTATCACACCGCAACTTTTCTGGTTCACTGGTTTGCGTTTTACCTTGCTGTTTCGCTGCTCAAGCTACTGTTTTGACCTCCGTTTTGTTGCTGTTTCCTCGCGGTTTCGCTGCCGTATTGTTGCCGTGTTTTGGTCACTGTTTTTGGTGATTTGTTCACTATTTGGGGATTGCTTTGAGTAGTTTTTGGACTGTTTTTGGGGTGTATATTCTTCACTATTTTTGGGTTTTAATCGGTCCAGGGGCTGGTTTTCACGGTAAGTTAAGGGGCTGTTTAGAGTGCAGTGAGTTGCGTAGGGCTGTGTTGATCAATTGAGGGGCTACGTATGGTTTGATTTTGGCGCTAGGTGGCGTTGAAGGGCTGGAGACTGTGTTTATTTATGGCTTCACGTGAGGGGGTTTTGTGGCATTGATTTGGTTTATATTTTCATGTTCAGTGCGTGGTTGGGTGGCTTTATTTGCTTGGTTACGTGAGTGGAGTATGAGGGGGGCGTGGAATTGTTGTTAACGTGATCAGAGGGGTTGTGTCGATTGGTGAGGCGGAGGACGCGTGTGGCTGAGGCTGCTAAGGGCGTGTCGAGGGTTATCAACGTGAGGCAGGGCTTTAGCGTGAGGATTTGGCTTATGGCATGTTGTGTACAGGGTTCTTTGTTGTGAGTGTGTCTTAGGGTTTCTATTATTTTTCTGTTTGTAGTTTGGCCGTGTCTTGTGAATGTCCTCCTAGGGTTGATTTAGTGTGTGTTTTATAGTTGTCAATTAGGGTTTGCATGGATAGGGATTTATGATATCTAATTAGTGTCACAAAAGGAAAATATATATTTGATTGAGGGATAAAATTTTGGTGAATTAGGAAGGTTGAATATTTGATTGGTTTAGATTAGGAATACAATATATTTAATTTGTTATAATTGATTTTAATTAGGCATTTAATTTGTTAATTAGGTGAGTAAATATTTAAAATTGGTAGGTGATTTAATTAATTTTGGAATTAGATTTAATTAGATTTAATTTAAATTTAATTTGTTTTAATTTAAATTAAATTGGAATTTAATTTGTGACATGTATTTTAAAGGTTTTAATTATTTTGGATTGGGCTTGGATGTGGGGTTTCGGGCCAAGGTTAAGTGTTTGCAGGTTTTTTAGGCTAAAGGTACTTTAAAACGGAGGTCCACCAGCGAGCTTGGAGCTAAACATGCGGAAAAAATTAATGGAATGCCGATTCCCTTCCGACAACCGTTTCTCGCAACTTCCTCGACTAAAAAGGTAGTGCATCCAACTGAGACTCATCATCGGGTTTCACATGCAAAAATGCAATGCCTACAGCAGGCCTGACAGTAAGGTTGAAACTTACAAGGCCTGACTGATAGCAAAAGGTTACACGCAGCGACCTGACGTCGACTACGATGAAACTTTTTCACCAGTAGCCATGCTTAAGTCTATTAGGATTTTGCTTTCTATAGCTGCGTATCATGACTACGAGATTTGGCAAATGGATGTCAAAACGGCTTTTCTAAATGGATTTCTTGATGAAGAAATCTATATGGAACAACCAGAAGGTTTTGCATCCAGCGAAAACTCGGGTATGATATGTAAGCTTAAGAAGTCCATTTATGGACTTAAACAAGCTTCACGAAGTTGGAATCTTTGATTCGACGAGATTATTAGATCGTCTGGTTTTCTCAAGAATTCGGAAGAATCCTGTGTGTATCAGAAGGCCAGTGGGAGAATGATCGTATTTTTAGTCCTCTATGTTGATGACATCCTAATCATTGGGAATGATATAGGAATGTTACAAAGAGTCAAAGCATACCTATGTAAGAATTTCTCCATGAAGGACCTGGGAGAAACTTCCTATGTTTTAGGGATAAAACTCTATAGAGATAGAAAAAGGAAGCTGATTGGGTTATCTCAATCAATGTACATAGATAAGATCTTAGAACGGTATAATTTTGGTAACTGTAAGACAACAAACATACCGTTCAGACATGAGATTCATCTTTCGAAGAAGATGAGTCCACAAACAGAAGATGAGAAGGTTAGAATGTCTAACCAACCTTATGCTTCGTGTTTGGGTAGCATAATGTATGACATGTTATGTATTAGGCCTGATATCAGTTTCGCTGTTAGCGTAACTAGTAGATATCAGTCCAACCCAGGTAATGACCATTGGATGACCATTAAACATATCCTGAAGTATCTTAAAGGTACTAAGGATAAGTTGATAATTTATGGATGAAGTGAACTGCAAGTTAACGGGTATACAGATTCCGACTTCCAATCAGATCCCGATGATAGAAAGTCTACATCTGGATTCGTCTTTACCCTTAACAGAGGTGCAGTTTGCTGGAAGAGTTCCAAACAGAGGTCAACAGCAGATTCCACCACAGAGGCGGAATACATTGCATCTTCTGAAGCTGCAAAGGAAGCTGTATGGATTAGGAACTTTATCACAGAATTGAGAGTTGTCCCAAGTATCGAGAATGCGATTTCGTTATACTATGATAATACTGGAGCCATAGCGCAAGCAAATGAACCGAGGGCGCATCAGAAGTCGAAGCATATGGAACGCAAGTACCACATCATTCGAGAGATTATGTTGCGATGGGATATTGTCGTGTGCAAGGTACCGAGTGAAGATAATATAGCAGACCCGCTGACAAAGGCCATACCTCCGAAGTTGTTTGATAAACACATGGAGTCGATGGGTATTAGATACAATCGATATTGGCACAAGAGCAAATGAGAGATTTTGTTGGGGTTGGTGCTCAAAGCGCCAATTCCCAGTTGTATTTCTTTGAGAATACTACTGTAAAATGTTTTATTATGAATAATACAAGCAGTTTCTATAATATAATATATCTTCTTATATGGTAAAGACGCAATTGACCTTATGATGATTAGTCATGGTACTGTTGCAAAAACGTCTCAACTGACATTGAGTTGTATCATGACGTTTTCATTCTCAGACAGTTCCTGGTCAAGGCTTACACTACTTGGTCAGTAAAGTAAACCCGTTGAGACCGGTACATGTCGTATACTGGAATATATGATTCCAATAGTTTCTCAATGAACCATGAGTCTTGGGGACTCGTATAGACATGTAGGTGTTTATAGCGGATAGACACTAAACGACTCACCAAAGATTTTTAATTGATGGTACACCAACGTCAATAAGAATCTTCTCAGGTTGAGTAGCATTTGTGATTCTTCGACTTGAAATACCACTGTGGGCACATGAGACATCCTCCATACTTAGATGGAAGTCACGTCACCGATCTATTTAGATCAGACCTCTGCCTGTTCGTTGGGTGTGGATAGATCCTCAGGGTGTCCTGTGTGTGTCGAGATAGGATCCGTCAGTTCTATGTACAGAGCATAGGTAGTCCATTTATGATTATCAATCAGATAAAAACCATGGGCCCGTGGTACACTTTAGAAGTGAGTTCTAAGTGTTTTTTTTTAGATTGCTAATAGAGACGTCGACGAGATAGTCCATATAGAGATTTGACGTTTACATCTATATCTCTGGGATATACCCAGATACCTATGACGAAGGAATTATACATTTACCATGACCTCGACCTGTATAATTCAGCGAGTTTATCCGTGGTCGTCATAATTTACGGGTGGGTAAATTATGGACACGAAATTAGATTTCATGACGGATATGCCTAAATCTAGAGAGTCTCACTAATGAAATATACTCATAGAGCACTAGGGCAACATTTATAAATAATATTGATTATTTATAAGTCGTTTAAAGGTTAAACGAAAAATACATGTGAATGTACCTAATAGTCATTTCCTAATTTTTGTGTATTTGCATTTAATGTTAGATTTTATCAAATACACATTAATTAATTGTCAAATTGAGATATTTGACTAATATCATAAATATATATGTATTTGATATTTAATGTAAATATAATACATATATTTAATATATTTGTATTTAAATAATTATTTAATTATTTAATTGTTAAATGATTAAATTAATTAAAATATAAATATCTTAAAGTTGTGATGATTAAGGAAATGCTTTTAGTTGCTTTATTTGACTTTAAGAAATTCATTAAATGGTTTGATGATTAAACTTGCAAGTTGATAAAGCTTACTTTAATGAAACAAAAAAATAATATCTAGATATTTTCCTATACACCAATTTCGGCCAAGGGCTTAAAGTGGAGGTATAAATTATTTTGTTTCATTTTTTATGGTTTAAAAAAGTTCATTATACACAAAATAAACATAAAAGAAGTTGAGAGAAAAAGCTTGGAGGCTAAAGAAGAAAGCTTTGAAAAAGCTTGTTTTTGTAAGTTTTTCTTTAAAGTATTCAACATGAAAATAGTTTCTAACATGTTTAGCATCATTTTGTGTTGCTTTGATGTTCTCTCTTCTCTTATAGTTTGTGTTTATTTGGTTGTGAACTTGAATGAAAGATCTATGCATGTAAGTAAGCTTGAAATGGTTTCAAAGGCTTACTTTTGATTATTTAGAAATCAAGTTGCCATTCTAGAGTTGTTGAGCCACTCCTTAGTGACCTAGAATTATTCTAGAGTTATGTCAAAGTGGTGAGGCTTGTTTGGTGAAGTAATGAATTGATTAAAGTGTTGGATTTTAAGGATTTGGTAAAATTGGTTAATTTGATGAAATTGAAAAATTAGGGTTCATAACTCATTCAAAAATTGAGGCTTTTCATATATGTGATGTGTTATGAAGTGTATATGATGCATGTAAATTTTTGGGTTGATTGGATTTGATCTTGGCATGTTTTGAACAAAAAGGGACCAAATTACAATTAATTGAAAATTTTATGGTGCTCTCGGCATTAGGCTAAAATTTGGGGATTTGTGTGAAATCTGATTTTAATGTATTGGATATGTTGAAAAATATTTTATAAATAATTTAGAATCATCCAAAATTGTACTTGACAATTTTTGGACTAAAATGATCAATTTGCAAAGTTATGGGGCAATTCGGTAATTACCAAGAAATTTGATCTTTTGTGTATATTTTTTTTCAGAATTTGATAATTGGATAATTAAATAAATAAGTTTATTTGATTGATCCGAGAAAAATTTTGAAATCGGAAAATTTTGATTTTCCACTATTCCACTGCGTTACCGGATTTTCACCATAAAACCCCTACAGTAATGTGGTGTGATAAGCTAGAACTGCATACGAGTCATAATGATATAATTCAGAAAATACATCGACAAGCAAAGAGTTGGGTTTTCGGTCATATTATCAATGATAAGTTTGTTGATGGTCGCTGAATATACTCTCCAAATGATGTAATATATGATGTTAACAAGGATCACAATGTAAAATTAACTTATCAGCAAATATATAGGGCGAAGGAAGTTGCTTTAAAATTTTTAAGTGGGAGTCAAGAAGAGTCATATAACTTACTCCATTTGTACTCATTTGTTTTGCAACAGAACAACTCTGGCATGATAACACACCTTATAAACAATGAGGATGATAACTTTATGTACCATTTTCTAGCATTGAGATCTTATGTCAAGGATTTTTGCAGTTTATTCCACCAATTATTGCAATGGATGGACACTTTTTATGGCAACATGCTTGGATGGAAATAATCAATTATTTATGGTTGTAATTGGGGTTGGTGATATAGAAAATGACACATCATGTGAGTGGTTTATGGTTAGATTGTTCGATGTTATTGGGGATGTAAAACTATAAGAGACATCCCGAAGGAATTACTGATGTACGCGATGTCATGAATTAGGACACAGTAACAAGAGTTGTACCAACCCAATCAGATATATTTGAATTATGTATGATTATGATTATGTATGAATAACATTTAAATAACTTATCATTAACGAACTTCAAATATCATCACGTACTGTTTTCAAATTACAATGTCGCCCAAAAATATATTTGCAACAATCTTCTTCCTAAAGAATGATGCATGACTAGAATCAAATTTAGGCAATTTAGACAGTATAAAATAACTAATGTATATAAGCATGAAAACACCATAATCACCATTCTCAAGATCTTGCCGCAACATCCCATGCACTTGTGAAAATTTTCACGGCGCATCATTTTTTAGCTCCGACCTATCAGTATAAAATCCAACAAACTTTAAATAGTGTGGAAGAATATGCTAAAGAGGCACCATCATATTTAGAAACTCTTTGACCCAATGATTATTGTTGAGATTGACCAGAATGAAAACCTGTAATTAATAATGGAAAAACCTGTAATTAATAACGGAACAATAAGAAAAAATATATTCATTTTAATCAATAAAGACACTCATCTGATCGACATCCTTCCATGATTTGGATAACATAATAAATTTCGAATCATGATAGTGATTTATAAGTGTCTCATTATATTCTATTTTATTATTGTCACCATCTGACATCTCCCATATAGTCTTCAAGAATCCCTAAAATATAAATATAAAAGATCAATCAATATATATAACTATATTCACATAACTATCATTAAATAAGGTTTCAAAAAATATAACTTACAAAAAATCATGTATCAGTGTGCGTAAATTTTTGCCTCAATGCATTGGGATATTTGAGATATCCTCTACTAAGCAAGTGTAGGTACTCGTTTACATGCTAAGATATATAATTTAACAGGCATGACAATTATAATCAAATATTTACAATTGTTGTATACCTCATTTGCTAGTCATCGGTCTTTTCTTCACCTAATATTATCTTGTAGAAGGATCGAATGAAATTCATTGGTCGGCTGACATTAATCACACCCGCCATCCACTGATTTAACTCTATTAATAATTTTGGGTTATCAACGTCTCTCATTGGGTCAACGACAACCTCTATGCTCTCATCTACAATGTAATTCCTATTATAATCAAATCTAGGCCTCTTAATTCTCGGAAGAACAACAAAGGGACTACTAACAGTCGTTGACTTCTTTAGCTGCCTCCCAAACATACTTTGACTTTTCGATCGATTTTGTTAGAATGCGTTGCCTTCTAAACACATCACTGGACTAATTTTATCCAGCATAAATTACCTAAAATCCTCATATTGTTTTGACATTTCATTAACGGATGAGTGAACAAAAGATATCTCAAGATCAATGTTATCCAATCTCCTCATAACGTAATTCATACGCCATTTTGTTAGTAGTTGCAAATGAAAAAAGTTAACTATTATAGTTGACAGATTGTTTATAATTAACTTATATATTTCTTATTTCCTTCATAATATTACCCCATCCTTATCATTATGGTTATCACCTTCTAGTATATTTTCATGATCTTTATCCATGACATCATCGGTAAAATATCCATCACCTCTGATAAGTCGCTCAAGCTGAAAAAATTAAATAATTAACATTTAATTATTTTCCATATAATGCACCATGATATAAAAAAATAATATCAGTACTAACCTGTTCTATCTATTGAGGGATAGAGGTACAATAAGGTCGCACAAAGTCCAATACGGAGTAGTCTTCTCATATTTTATGGGTCTCGATACTTGTTTTCTATGAAACTGGAAAATGAAGATAACATAATTTAGAAAAATAATTACAAATATTTAACGCTAATTAATCGTATGTAAATTAATACCTCATCATTGGGTCTATTAAGTAAACCCATTATAGCCATATCTATCGGTTGCCCACGCTGCATCCGCCTTCTGATGCAGGGATAAAGATGATCACCTTTGATTACATATTCTGAAGCCACAATTCCAATAGCTTCAAATATCCACTTATATATGCAATGACATTAGAAAACGAAACTTAAACATAATTTGTCCAAATAGATAAATTATCTACGTAGTAATATTACATGGAATCCAAGACAGAAGCCATAAAAATTAAAATTTTCCTCTATGTGTCTCTTGTCCTTTATGCACACCGCTTTGAATTTATTGACTTTACCTACTACAACTTTATTTGCTTGATCACAAATAATATCTCATGTCAAGGTACCCCATGGAATATTATTGAAGTAATCTAAATCTTCCACTGCTTCCATAAATTTTATTTGTAGTCGTCTCTTATCAGGACGCGCAAACAAAACTAGATCAGCAAAGTAATACAAAGTTATCTTCAGTGTATCAGAGTTTGGAATCTTTGTGAAATCAAATTGGAGGAATTTTGTGTCTAGGTCAGTAAGTGTTCCATACATTACATCGGTAAAGTAGTTGTCCCGTATGTCGAACGTATCACAATCAATTTGAACGGAAGAACCACTTCGAAGACCTGTGACCAGGCACCATTCCAGAATGGATAGCCATATTAATTTCCTGCCGATGCGAAACCATAATTGAGATCTCATCTCACTTTCCATTTGCGCAACAAGTTTAAGAAAAATGTTGTGCAATATCATTCCTTTGAAATCTGTATCAATTTCCAAGAAATGTCCGAAGATGAATTTTTTGAACTCTTCTAATTGTGGAGTAGTCAATTTTGACTTTATTGCTTCCACGACTCTTTTGATATGAGTAACATTGGTCACACGCCCTCGAAATCGATCAGAATCTGATATCCTTAAATCCAATGGGTTGGTACTGCTTGTGTCCATACCTACAAACAACATTAAAAAAATATTATTGTCATACCTAAAAACCACCGTACAAAATCTTTTATATTTAAAATGATAAATACATTAAAAACACCCACAAACCAATCACAAAAAACGCACATTGCTAATCTATTTGAAGATTAAAATAATGTGAATTGAATTATAATACTCACGAAACTAAAAGGTGAAACTTTTTCCAAATAATAACCAAATCGGCAAGCTTAAGTACCAAACCGTCTTCCACCGTCGCCAGAGTACTTTTTTTACTTGAATATTCGGATCTTGTGTGAATATTTTCAAGTTTGAGAGATTAGAGTTTGATGAGTGAAAATGAGGGAGATGAGAGATATGTATATTAAAGGATAAAATGGATAGTTTAAATTGAATTTGATTATTAAATATATTTTTAAAATTGATGGTTATTTTTTATAATTTCCCATTGCCAAATTCGTTATCCTCTCAGTCAGATCCGTCTTAATTTTAATTTAATTAAGTTTTTTTTTTCTATTATTAAAAATAATAATAATATAACACGAACAAAACTGCACCACTTCACTTGGGTTATTTTTCAAATCTATTTGGTGCGGGGGGAAACAACGCCAAAAAAAAAAAAGCTGAAGGCAAGTGGCGGCATCGTCGCCAGCTCAAAGCAACAACAGCAGCGATTCTCCTACCGCCACGTTGCACCGCGACACGCCACGCAAAACCCTCCGCGGCCTCAACCAGCCCAAGTGTATTCAGTGCGGCAACGTTGCTCGATCCCGGTTACTATTTTAACCCTTTCTTGCTTCTTTCAATAATTGTTTCTGTTAACTTTCTTGGCATAATTTGTGAACAAGAGTATATTTTGGTTCAAAATTGATTTCAAAATCAGCAAAAACTGAACTCTCTGTCTCAAATTAGATGGTAATAAATAGAAATTCTTCACAAATTCTTCGTGTTATGAAATAAGTTAGTAGAATTGGGGAAATTGCATTGCTATATAAATTATAATTCAGTATTGATTGAAGTATACATTTGGGTATATTAGCTTGTTATGGTGGCAGTCGAGTAATTGTTATGTTGGCTGCATGGTTCTTGGATTTGTTTTTGATGTTTTTGAGAATATAGATTAAGTATGAAATATCATGATATTATAAGCATGAAAGCATCAGTTACCTTGTTCTATTGCTCAGAGATGTTTGAGGAATTCAAATCTTTTCTTCTCGTAATGGTTTGGATTACCTGTGTAGGTGCCCATACCAGTTTTGCAAGAGTTGCTGCTCAAAAGCGCAAAATCCGTGCTACATTCACGGTCTGCATTTTCAACTGGATTCTTTTGATAAGTTTTGTCTGTTCTCTCCAAATTTTTCGGTTGGCATACTCTTCCACCCAACAAGTCTCAAATATGTTCTTGACTTACCTTGCTCTTACTGAGCGAGGAGGTGTTAGAGCTATAGGCATTGACAAGTTTTATTTAGGCACAAAATTTGGAAAAATTAAGGTTTTAGGAGGTCACTTTTCTCTAACATAACTGTTGAATTGAGCATCCTAAGTAGGGTTGTCACTTCAAGTCTTACTCAACTGTTCAGGGTGCTTCTTGGTAGCGACATCATGATTCACCTCGCCTCTTGCAATTTTCTACTCAAATATGAAGATGTTGACACCAGCATGCTTGCAACCTCCTTGAGGCTGATTTCCATAGTTCATTAGGTTTTAAAAAAAAAAACTCTTTCAGTTTTGAACATCTGGATCCCATGCCTAGATATATGGTTATGACCGATCATTTATTACATGTTTGGTTGCTTGCTAACAATGCTAAGTATATTTATATGCTTCTATTATGTAATGTGTACTGGTTATTGAATTCCTTTACACATAATCTGAAGCAACAGTGAGGTTGAATCGTAAATGGTCATAATGAAATATGACATAAGTTGATTTCTTAGCTAAATCATGAGGCATGATTTTGGTAGGAAACCTGATATTTTGTCTAACCCTAATTGATTTGTAGGACTAGGAAATATCCATGCTACCACCCGTACCTCATATATTTTATTTGTAAATATTATCAGTAAGGTGTGGAAATTTCAGAAAGTACATGTTTCTTGTGGAGGAAAGGCAGCTTTTTTTAATTGCAAGTTGCAATTAGCTAAGTAAATGCACCATTAAGGAGTAAGTGTTGTGAATTTGAATTCCCCTTTTGTTGGGAGTCGTTTGACGAGAGCTAATCTCTTTTCCCCCCTCTTTATTCGCCCTTGAATTGTTATTATACGTTATCTTCTGGGAAGTGCAGTTTTGAAAGAAAATGCAACTTTCCTTGACAAGACACCAACTTCAAGCACTCCTTCAAGTGAGCAGAAGTCAAGTGATGTATCTCCTTCTGGGTAAGTTGTAATTATCAGTTATTCAGACATGCACATGTGCATCAAGCTTCCAACTACACAGTTATATATCTTTATGCTTCAACTACTTTATATGCATTTAGGTCGCGGTGTAATTATTTAGCTAATCATCATTTCAAACGTAAATCCGGGGATGTAGAGTATGTATTCAATGTGTGGGGTATTGTTTCTATCTTTTTTTGGGCCTCTCGTGTGTTTTCTGACATGAGTGTTTCACATAATGTTAGTGCCTGTCTGCCTGACTATTTAGAAAAATGATGTTCCTTGAGGACTCCACTGTTTTACTTTTTCTACCGTTCGTACTGCCAAGGTCCAATTCTTTCTGTGCGTATAGTTGCTTGCACATTTGCTTTGTTGGTGGTGTCTATTCTCTGATTTACTAATGAGCATATATAATTAAGAGAAACCGATGACATCTACGTGCTATTGGAGTGATAAATTGGTTAACAAATTGCAATCCTTCGGATAAGTTTTCTTTTATTAATTATTTGGTCGCAGTCTGGATGAAATTTTGCAAATAACAAACTCATTGCTGTTTGATTAATACTTTTATGAAATTTTAGAACTATTCCCCCAGTGATAGGCTGTTTATCTCTGATGTGCTTAATTTTCTCTTTCGGGGCTTTAAAATGATTTTTGTTTGCATTATAATGTCGTTCTTTTTCTTGATGGTATTTGTTCAGGACTTCACTTAGGGTTGCATCACTTCGGCAACTCTCCAGCAATTTCGGTCGATTCAATAATGTGCAAATGCCACTGCGCTCAAGGATACCTTTGACTAGAAAGGTAAGTTATTTACTCTCATCCTTGAAGGTTGCTATATGTTGAGCAAGTATGAGTTTTACCAATATGGGAAACTATCTCAGGATGCTGCAGCTATAAATGACTGGAGGTTTTCAAAGTTAAAGGAACACAGGGATAGAAACATTGAGGTCGAAAATGAAGCTGTTGACTGTTGCATGGAGAATATTAGTTTACTTGAGGAGGTATTTTCCTTGAAATCTATTATTGATGGGTCCAATGAGGATGAGTCCTCTGTAGCAAACCCTGATTCGAATTCAGTTGAAGAAGACATTGAGATGACAATTTTGGGAAACTTAGATCAAACCCGACAAGAAGCAAGAACTTTAGGAAGAGGATGCAGCAAATTGTTGATCAGGGATTAAAAAAGCTTCAATAAGAGTTAAGTGACGAGGCTAATGACCTACATGACCAAAATGAACGCGATAAAAGTCCAAAAAAGGCAAAATTATGGTGGTCTGACAGGTCGGAAGCTTTAAGTGATATCATTGACAAGTTGAACAAAGGCCGGAGTGACGAGGATCCCTAGTCTGTCTTGAAGCTGAAATCTCAGCTCCATAATCTGCATACAAAGTCCAGTGAAACTGAAACTCGAGAAGATATGGCATCAGAGGAGCAAACCATGAAGAATGACGTGGCATCGAGAAAAGCATCAGGTTATATTTTGCCAAAATTGTTTACTACTAGTCTACTACTGAAACGGATCAAGAAACTATCAATCATGTCAATGCGCATGGATGAGCATAGATGATCTGTGATCCGTGCCAGGATGTCCGACTCAGGAATAGATTTACAAGGATCAGATTCAAAGGTGATAAACCGATTCTCTAATGTTTCGATTTGATATAATGGTTAATATTAGTTCAATCAATATGCATATTGTCTTACATATTCTTAGGCTGAACTTTAGCATAGATTTCTTACTGCCACGATCATGCAATGTGGTGTCCTGAGCTGCATTTCATTGCATTCATCGAGTTTAGGTGTTCTTATTTTTTTTTTTTTCTAAATTTATATGCTCCCTTGGTTTATCACTGAAATGCATTCATTAATTCAACTTTGATTAATTCTTTGTGCTGGGATTATACTTGCTAGTATAGTAATATATTTGAAGCCATAAGAAGGTTCTTGTAAACATTTGAGCAGGCTGGATCTGTAGGAACTGGCTGGTTTAACCCAGCACAATTCCATTGGTCACCTTTAGTCAAATACTCTCAAGGCTACTTTTATCTTGAATTTTCTTAGTTTGACTTTCAATTAGGCCACAATTTAACAGGAAAAAAAATTATGATGATATAAGAAATATTATATATGAAATTGCCAGAACCAGACTCTTTGGGCTAAACTGTAGCCAGAAAGAGACTTGAAAGCAGACCAGGATATTATTCTATCAGCAAGACAATTTTGGAAAATGTGGTTTTAAATTCTTATCATGTCCCTTAATTTATGAAAGCTTACTCCATAAATTATTGCCCTTATCTCAAGTCATACTAATAATAATTGTTAAAAAAAAAAAAAAAGAAAGGCCAAAAATTATCCAAATGGGCTTATTTAAAATGTTGAGCAAGTCCTTTCCCATTAATTAATTCTCTTTGAAAAAAGTCATATTAATTGAGGTGGGTTTGATTTTGCAAAAGGCACACACCATTATGAGAGAAATTCCCTCCCTCTGAAGTTGGCCTCAAATGAGCTTTTTTGGAACCATTAAAGCTTTTTGTGTAAATTTCTTAATGGGTACTGCTTTCTTGATTTCCTTTATTCTCTTCCCAAAACTTCAACACCCACTACAAAAACTTTCTTAGGCCATTTTCCCTTGAAACAAGGCTGTCAATGCTTTTAATTTCTATGGCTCTACTCATCTCATCATCACCTTTTTCAAGACCCTTTAGTATTTTTAATAATTATGATGCTTCCCTTGTTGATTTTGATTCATTATAGACTAAATTATTAGCCCACCAATATAAGAAAAAATTAAGTAAATTATCTGAAAGAACAACATATTGGGATTGAAGAAATTTGGTAGATCAAAATCCATTAGCTGTCCACCAAAAACCAAAGTGGGGAATTTCATTTCATAATCTAATAAGTTTCAATCTTTCCTAGAAGAACAATCAAATTCCTACTTGATAATATATCCTTGTCAAACAAATTATTCTTAAATCAGCACATTAATGGATCCACAACAAATGTCGTATCCAATATTTGGTTCTTATGTACGTAATTTTATTCTTCTTTTTCATATAAAGACTATTTTCAATATATGAATCAGTGACCAACGGATAATCAATTAATATATGATCATATGCTAAATGGTGATTTCATAGCCATTAAAATTAAAAATTGTTTTATTCCTAGTGACTATCAAGAAACCCCAGATGGGAAAGAAAGCATCATTTTTTTTTTCTGTTAAAAAATTCTATTTTAAAAAATTCTTCCTCCATGTGTATGTGCAGCCAAGAATCATGGGGGTGGGTTCTTTGGGGTGGTACTGTAAGAACTGTGATTGATGCCATTTTCATGCCACTGGTTTATTTATGGCCTGCACACTGCAATATTGGTTGAAATTTTAAAAAGCTTTCACAAAAAGTCTTGCTTGCTTTTCTAATTTTAATCTCACTATTCTAAATTTGGCTAATTACCAAACTCTTGCTGAGACTTAATTTGGTTTTTCTGAGCCTGGCCGGTGAAAAATATGGTCGCTCGGGTCAGATTTGATTAAAAAAAAAAAAGCTTGGGTCCGAAAATTATTATTTAATTATTTAATTAATATATATTTTTAATTTTAAATACATATTTTTATAACTAAATTTTTTAGGTCCACTTAAAAATTTCACTAAAAATATTTAAATTTAAATTTTTATTTTTTAACTATTAAAATAATTTAACTATTATTTTTTTCTAAAAAAAAAAAACATAAAATCTATAGGGCCGAGCCGAGCTCAAGTGTTTTTTTTACCATCTCGATCGCGATTTTATAAATTTAGCACACAAGCGTACGTATCGTTCTAGTAATATAGTGACAAAAGTCGGATATTATATCCACATAAACTTAATATATATCTTATTAGTATCAAGATTAACCTACTTAACTTAAACTAACTAAATTATTGATGAGAGAATTTGATTTAATCGAATTTAATTGAAATTAAACAAAGAACAAGTAACAAACATTGGAGAAAAATCTACGGTTGTAACTCACCTAAATATGCACGCAATGGGTTCAGACACTTTCCATTCAATTGAGTTGTTATTACTAATTATTAACCTAAGACATTAAATTATTCACAAACCTCTTTCGATGGTTAGGTAAATATATTCAAATTTAAACCAATGAACTATATGTCTATATTAATTAAATTAAACCAAAATTATTATGGTCAGGTTTTAATCTTGGCTACATATGTCTTTTAGGTATATGTTTATCCCGCAGGGAAATCTATTCAACGAATAAGATCACACGCTATTATCCCCATGGCTAACCCGAATTCACTCTGTCGAGTTTCTAAGGATTTACCAAGCTATTTTAATGTTGGCCAAACAAATAAAATATGCGTTCAAGTACATAGAATAATAAATAATCAATAACAAACCCAAAAGAATAAAAATATGCAATTAATTAATAAATATGCTTAAGATTCGTTACAACTCTAAATTTAATGAACTAGTTACTTGTAATATTTAATAAAAATCAGTTAATCATTATTTAGGCCAAGAACTTATAAAATATAAAGTTATAGAGAAAATGAAAGAAAGAAACTCTAATTTGCAGTCATCGACTTCAGTCCCCAACTCCGGTTAAAGCTCTTGTTCTTGCCTTGATCTAGGGGTTATTCTATATTCTGGGACTCCAAAATATATTATGAGGCTTCACTCTAGGTTTTATGACGAGCTTATGTTTATATAGTAGGTCTTGGGGGTATTTCCTTGTCAAAAATCGGGTTCTGGGTGAATTGGGGTCATATTTTTCTGTGTCGCGACGCACGTTGAGTGTCACGACTCTCCTCTAAAATTGGCGCGCGTCGCGACACTCATGCATGGGCGTCGCGACGTGCCAATTTCTTTAATTCAGTTTGGCAATTGATGTTTCTGACTAAAGTTTGTGCTTAGTCGTGTCTCAACGCGATTCTAGGGTCGAGACGCTCTTTTTAACTCTGAAATAAACCTCGATTTGCTCCGTATCTTGACTTTTTATCCCTAGTTAATTTCATTGAGTCGTGATATTATTTTGATTTATAAAAACGTATACAAAACACATAAATTCGCTCATAAAGCTCGAAATACACATAAATAATCAGATAGAGGGGGCAAAAAATATGTGTATTTTAACCGCTCATCACACCCCCAATTTATTATTTTGCTAGTGCTCGAGCGAAATAAATAAAAATAAATTAACCTAAGCTACTTTTGTAGGGATCACGATTGCATTTAACATATCTAACAAGTCTTTAAACCCTTAGGATGCCCTAGTGGACGAGTTATAGTCTCGTGAGGGCTTACAGTGACGACACCTACAAACTTCATTCACACACACATGCAATCATGCAAAAATAAAGAAACAAATAGAACACTTCTGATAGGTACACATAATATTGTCCTAAAAAAATGTCTACCAATGAAATCAAAAAACCTTTAAAGTACCCAACGTAACTCAAATCCAAGTTCTTGAATAAGTCATTTAAGCCAGACTCACAGTGTGTGTAAAAATTTCGGTCACAGTTCAAATTCTAAGAAAGCCAACTCGGTGATTTCGTCTTAAAAATTGGAATCCGATAGGTCAAACTAACCTAGATATCTCAAAAGTGTTCTATATTTTCCCATTGAGCTCGATATAGTATGATTTTTTTAAATCTTTTGACTCACATCACTCACCTACCATTTAAGTTAGCATTTCTTCTCATGGTGGTCCTAACACTCGCCCATGTGTAGTTTTGCGCTTATCGGTTATATGTGGTTTATTTTTTTCTCAAAATATTTTTTTCTGCGCATTTCACCATTTTTTCTGCTATAACCATACCATATATCATAAATAATAGCAAACATAGACAGATATCTAAGCAAACAGTTATTCATCGTCAAATAATTTTCTCAACTCGTTACTTTGTCAACTACATAGGTTCATACTGCTAGAAACCTACTTTTAAGTGCTTACGAGTCTAACCTAGATCATCTACTCAAGGCATTAGATAAAAATAAATTGAGCACTTATCGTTTCTAAGATTTCATCTACAAACCAACAAACTCATCATTAGACCATGTTCACTACCTAAGACTAATTTTTTTCGATTTTTCTGATTTTTTTAATAAATAAATTTTAAAATTTTAAATAAATAGCAAGAGTAATACTAACATGCACACCCACAAACTGATGACTTTCATTATCCTCAATGTAAGATAAGCGTAAAGAAATACATAGTGAGGAACAACACTACCATGCATGAAGTTGATCGGGTTCCAGTTAATCAGAATTTTACTGCGTGGGTTGTGTGGGTTGCACTAGTAGCTACATAGATAAACATGCAAACTATTACACACACAAATAGCACACAAAAATAAAATAAAATGAAAGTAAAGAAACCAAAAAAATATAATATTAAAATGAAATAAATGTGTGGGTTGTCTCCTCGCTAGCGCTAAGTTTAACGTCTTCGGCCAGACATTCTCTAAGGATCCTCCTTCAAGGAGGCTTCAATGTGGCTTTGGATGTCCTAGATAGGACAGTGCCATGTGCATTACTCTTCAAACGCCTCTTCTAAAAATGAGGTGGCAAATATAATTTTTTTCCACTCAGTGCCCTTGCCACAATCTTCAACCTTTTAGGTCTAGGGGGTCTTGAAAGGAACAATAGACTTTCAGGAGATCTTGTATGATGCTTGACTTTGAATGGTTGTATCATTTTGTCAAGCTTATGAGCGGTATCCATGATGCTAACTTTCCCATGGTGTGATATGCCCCTTGTGTCATGATATTTTCAATAGGCTCACACAACTGCTGATGAACACTAAAAAGTACACATTTATTAAAAGAAAAATCAATCATTTTACACTTGTAGTTTCGTTTATTCCATTAATTTAGCATATTTATAAAATAATAATTAAATTTATATTTTATTGTGATTTTTATCTTTAATGTAGGTGAAATAATACTTTAGATATATATCTAGAAAAATGGACTTGACATTTGGATTTTGGAGGCCAAAAATTTAATAGGGCGTTCTAACAGTGTACAACTTCAGAAATTCCAACCATGTGCAATGTTCGTATTTTGGCCATAATCTTTTACTTCGTTATCTAATTGAAGGGATTCCATTTCCATATGAAAGAAGACTCAAAGATCTATGTAACATCCCCAATCTGGGAGATGTCACCGGCAGGGGATAGCAGTACTAACCCCATAAGCCTATAACTTTACAACTATATTCATCACTACTAAACCATCTAAATGTAAAGTCATGCACATGGACCATAGCCCAACTCAACAACATAAAATGCTTTTATTACTCATAACTGTGTACTCAAATATACTTCTCTTTACAACACTTTAATTGACACTTATAATGACTTATACAACACTAATGTATGCATGCAACTTTACTTTGACTTTGACTGGACTCTTATGCTCTCTGACTCTGAGCTGGTGGACTCCAAACCCTAGTGACTACATCAGTATCCTTCCTCCCGAGCTCGCCCTCCAAGAAAACCTGTAACCAAAGAAATTGTAAGTGGGGGGTTAGACCGCTATTCGATCTAAGTGAATGGACAAGAAAACTGAAATACTCAAATCAAAACATTCGGTTTTTAAAACTAAAGTTTCATAAAATTACTTCATATGAAATCTATTTTCTGAAATCTCTGTCTGAAATCTCTTTAATAAAAATTTTCTTTCTGAAAACTGCTTTTGAAATACTGGTTTCTGAAAACTATTTTTAAAATTTGTGTTCTGAAAACTGCATTTCGGAAAATCTGATAACTGTGAGCTGCTCTGTATCTGAGAACCTTGACGTATGAGGGCGTTGCGTATCACCGTCCCCCCATACGCCTAACTGTAGCCAGCAGTGCAAATTCATGACTTTGAGGCGTTACGTATCGCCGTCCCCCAAAGCATGCCACTACTATCTCTGAAACTGGTGGTCTTGAGGCGTTAGGTATCGCCGTCCCCCAAGCCACAAACTAGAACTGGGGGTGCAGATCTATGCTACCACCCAAGCTCTGAAACTAGGGTATAGGGGCGTTACGTATCACCGTCCCCATAGCCTTGCTCTAAGTTCTGAGGGCGTTACGTATCGTCGTCCCCTCAGTCTTCTACATATGCACATGTCATATGTCTGTCAATTCCATATTGTCTCAAGTTACATACTGGGTAGAGTTTTTTCCTCATGCCCCGAGAAACATAAATCATGCTTTAACTCTCAAAACTATATCAAACATTTTATGAAAACATTACTTTCATTATTAAAACTCAAATCATAACTATTTATGAAATAACTGTAATAATAAAGTATTCTAACGCCCTAAAGCGTGAAAGTAAATCTGATATCAAAACTTAATAAATAAAACCAAATTGAGAAAAGAGGTCCACTCACTGTTTTTGGAATCTGGCTGGTACTGGATCCTTTACCGAAGAAAGTTGCGATTCCTGTAGATAATCTAGGGTCGGAAACTTAATTAGAATGTAAGTTGTAATAATGAATATCGGAAATTAGCTAAGCTAAATGATGTATCATCATAACTTGTTTATAAGGTTTATCGTGCTTATGTCTCGATGTAGGATATGCATATAAACTGATACGAGACCCATAAGGTAGCCTCAAGCATGCTAGAAAGGAACATGGGTGGCTTAAAACTGATTCGGGCCATATTTTGAACTCGCGTCATGACGCAAGCCAGGGCGCGTCGCGACACATGAATCAGAAATGTGCACATATTTTTCTCTTGCGCGTCGCGATGCGTGGCTCTTCTGCGTCACGACGCGACCTGTAAAACTAGGATTCTATTTTGCTTCCCTAAGCTCATCTAATGCACAAAACTTCCACTTATACTTCATATCAACACATCCACACTAAAAACCAATATACAACACATCATGTAACATCCAATTTCACATCTACTAAACCACCAATTTATCATCAATTCAATTCTTAATCCATCACACACACTTTACCAAATTTTACCCAAAACTTCACAAATTAGGATTCATCAACTTTTCCTTTGTTTTAATTGTCAAAAATCATACTATCATCATCACAACCAAGTTCCCAACACATAATAACCACCCAACACCCTTATTCTATCATCATACTTCTTAAAAAAATTAAAATCAAGTTTATGGGTCAAGTGGGTTCCTTACTTCTTTTTCTTTGTTTTTCTTCATTCTCTAAGCCCTCCACATTTGCTAAGTTCTCTTTTTTATTTTCTTTTATTTTTCTTTCTTTCTTTTCTTCTTCTTCTTCTTCTCTTCTCCATCTTATTCGTTCTCTTCTCCTTATTCTTCTTCTCTCGGCTTCTTCATTTCTTTCTTTTCCAATTGCTTCAAATTTTAGGTATTTGTGAATAGTGTGCTCTTATATACTAGGGCCTTTTTTTTATTTGCAAATATGGAGAAAAATATGGAAAATGTAGAAGATTTGAGATTCTTCCATTTTGACCCCAAAATCAATATTCATCAGAATTTTGACTTACGGATTTTACCCACTTCTGGTCCGAATTTGGGATAATATTCAACGCGGAAGTTGTAGGTCTCGATCTCAGCTTTCCGACGATATATAATTCATAAAAATTAGAGTTCATACGAAAAAGTTATGCCCCAAATACCATGGGTTGTCCAAAGGGAACACTGTACAGTCTCGTCCCGGGACTTCGAGGGATTTACCGATTGTCCCCAAAGTCATTCCATAAGTATATTTGAGTCTCAACATAATTTATTTTATGTGTCTTCGTCCCATACATAACAGTACCATTATATACAGTAGTAAAAACTACCAGTCGTTACAATCTACAACTTTGATATTCACAAGCGTTTCTAATTCTGAAGTTTTCAAGACCGAAATTGACAAAGAAACCAAAGTGTGTTATATGTAAAAGTCATTGTCAAATAAAAAAAAAAATTATCAAATCCACTGAACCACCAAACATGGCATGTTTGGTGGGAAAATGATAGGTTTGTAAATTGCAAATAGCTTACAATTTGCAAAGCTAATGAGGTGCGATCACCTCTATAAATAGAGGTGCTCACACTTCAATTTCTTCAGTCAGATTTCTATAGTTTTTCTGAAAATTTGTGGATTTCTAACTCTTGTGTGTTTTTTTTTTTTTAAACTTTTTTGTAATTTCTTTTCTTTCAGTAATAAAATTATGTGTGTTTTTATTTAAAATTATGAATAGCTAATTTCTTTTTGGTGAGGTACAGTGTGATACTTTTAAAATGAAAATTTAGATTAATCTAACTTATATTATAATATATAAATTGAAATCTAATGATTAATATTTAATTTAATTCTCAATTAATTATTGACAAAATTTATTACTGCCTATATGGCTGGTTTTATTTATTTGGCATAATTGAGTACCTAACTGGACTTATTATAGATAAAAGTTATCACCGCCTTTATAACTGGTTTTATATATTTTGACATAATTAATTCCTGAAATAAATTAATTGGGTAATAATTACAATTTACATATTATAAAAAGTGAGATTTCTAAATGTAAAATATTAAAAGTGGATCCCTTAATCCCGTTATTTTATTTTATTATTGCAGTTTAAATTAAAATTTCCAATCACTTCAAACAATCCAGCCTTTTTATTTTTCACTCAAATTATTATTTTATTTTACTAAATCTATTCCATGTGGATCGACCCCGGTCTTACCGAGTTATTTTATTACTTCGACACTCTTATACTTGAGAGTAAAAGAACAATTTTTGAGCATGTCAACTGCTCTTTCCTAACTCATTGTTCCACCGCTTCCTCATAGATGTACTTTCAAATTTCTTCGTTTATCTCTTCATCAGACATCTGCACAATGCATGCTCTAAGATCTTGATAGGACACCTAAGTCTCTATATACGGCTCTGCCTCTACCTCCATTATGGTATCCTTGTAAGTCTCTTGATTTCATGGGTCTTCTTCAGTGTCATCGGGTAGTGTCCCTTGAGGTATGTAGCTCGATTATTGGATAGTCGTCTTATTTGGTCTTCCAGTCTTTTTAATGACCTTGTTTGACTCTGAAAGAGGACATCATATTTAGCTTCTTATTTCTTGAACATGCCAACGATCATTTAACCCATGAATGATTCTGGTTCTTGAGGAAATTCTTGGACTTGTGGTGGATAAAAAGGATATAATGGTTCAGTGGGATATGCAGAACCTTCAATGTTATGTCATGTAAAATTCTGATGGTTTTTCCATCCTGGATTGTAATTGAATGTGTAATGATCACTCAGGTGGTTACCCCTACTTATCTCACATCTCATCATTGTGCTCTAAAAGGCTTGAGCATACATCGTGTTACTTCTCTGAAATCCATTAATAGTTCGTGGCCAAGACAACAGGCCTAAGAAAATCAGATTATGTCTTACCGATATGGAGTGTAGCATCACATCTTATAACTATTAATGCCTTCATCGCCCAATGGTACTCCATTACTTCGACCACCTGAAATAAAATAAAAACAAAAAGAAAGAAAAAAATGGAGGGGTGTTTAACTAAGCAAGTAGATTATTATCCTAATATTAATAAAGGAAAATAAATTGAGTCCCCGACAACAGAGCCAAAAACTTGATCGCGATTTTATAAATCTAGCAAGTAAGGGCACGTATCGCTCAAGCAATATAGTGACAAATGTAGGATATCGTATCCATATGTACTTAATATTTATCTTATTAATATCAAAATTAACATACTTAACTTAAACTAAACTATTGAGAAGAAAATTTGATTTAATCGAATTTAATTGAAATTAAACAAAGAACACAAAATAAACGTTGAAAAACCTTATATATAGAAGAACCTAGGGTAGTAACTTCACCTAAGCATGCACGCAATGAGTTCTTGAACTTTCCATTCAATTGGGTTGTTGTAACTAATTATTAACCTAGAGCATTAAATTATTTACAAGTCTCTTTCAATAGTAGGATAAATATATTCAAATTTAAACCAATTAACTATATGTCTATGTTAATTAAATTAAACCAAATTCATTAAGGTCGGGTTCTAATCTTGGCTACGTATGCCCTTTAGGTATATATATATATCGTAGGAAAATCTATTCAACAAATAAGATAACACGCTATTATTCCCATGACTAACCCAAATTTCCTCCGTCAAGTTCCTAAGGATTTATCAAGACTATTTTATTGTTGGCCAAACAAATAAAATATGTGTTCAAGCACAAAGAATAATAAATAATCGATAACAAACTAAAAAGAATAAAAATACGCAAAATAATTAATAAACATGCTTAAGATCTATTACAACCCTAGATTTAATGAATTAGCTACTTATAATATTCAATAAAAACAAGATAATCATTATTTCAGGCCAAGAGCTCATTATCATTATTTCTCGGCTTCAATCTCCAACTCTGGTTAAAGCTTTTGTTCTTGTCTAGCTCTAGGGGTTCTTTTATGCTATGAGACTATAAAATATGTTATGAGGCTTCACACTAGGTTTTGGGACAAGCTTATGCTTATATAGAAGGTCTTGGGGGCCTTTCCTTTCAAAAATTGGGTTCTGCGTGAATTGGGATCGCACTTCTCCGTGTCGCAAAACGCGTTGAGTGCGTCACAACTCTCATCTCAAAATTAGCACGTGTTGTGATGCTCATGCATGGGTGCCGCGACGCGCCAATTGATTTAATTTAATTTAGCAATTGACTTTTATGACTAAATTTTGTGCTTAATCGCGTCTCAATGCGATTTTAGCTTCGGGACGCGCGTTTTGACTCCAAAAAAACTCTGATTTGCTCTGTATCTGGTCTTTTTTTATCTCTAGTTAATTTCATTAAATCGTGATATTATTTTGACCAATAAAAATACACCCAAAATATATCAATTCGCTGATAAAGCTCAAAATACACACAAAATATTAAGATATATGAGCGAAAAATATCGTTCATCACATTGCATCATCCATAATCTTAAGTATTTATTTGGGTTACTGTATCATTATAGAAGCTAGAATTAGATATATGTCAAGATATATATGTTATGGAGCTATAATGTAACTCAAAATGTTTGGATTCAGAATGGACGAAATCTATATTTAAATAAATAAATTACTGAAATAATTTTTTATTCCATGACTTGATTTTAGAAAAGTGATTTATCATTTAATTAATGTAAACTAATTTCGTCGTCGATTAATATTTGACATAAACTCATTAGAATAAGATAGTAAATTAAATTCAAAGGAAACAATACAAATGAAGTGATATTTTCAACTCAAATACAATGTTCAACACAACGTATAACAAACTTGATTTCATATAGATAACGTTTATATTAGGCCTAATATGATGAGGTTGATGCTTTGTGGAGACACATATGGTGTAGTAAGTACAATATCCATTCTCGATCCTCTTATATTGAATTTCATGGTGAGAGATTATCAGCAATGGCGAAAGGGATTAGAAAGGTACTCGAGGACAGATTGGGTAATGTTTTGAAGATGAGATTCAAAGTTTTATTAGGAGAAGTAAAAAGAATATCCTTATCCTTCTGGGATGAGGGTTGGATTGAAGATGTTACACTAAAGATCTCATTTCCAAGGATCTATGCTTTGGCAGCTCATAACATGGGTGATAATTTTTTGAGAATGGTCAGTGAAATGAGATTTTTTGACATTTTTGTTGGTAATGTGGAGATATCAGAGGGATGTTCACTCATTTATACATTCTAAAAATATTTAGAGCTCCAATTGATATGAGGTTAGTTTCATTGGAAAGTAGACTCGAAGAATATCGCGTACATATAAAGAACGCATGATTTGGCCAAGGTACGAGAAAATTACAAACGTCTTAAGTTGCACTTCAAAACTAGTCTGCAACGTGCGTTCGAGTTGCGTTTGTCTGAGTGTTCTAACGCTTGGAGGCAGAAACTTTGCGTTTGAGGGACGTTTGAATGCATGTACGTAAGTGAGTTATTTTGGACGTATTTTGAGCCATTTTTGCACAAGGAAAAACCTATCTTTGCCCAACCTATTTAAACAAATACTTTGCCACTTTAACCAAATGAAGAAATACAATTTAGAGAGCCTCTATACATTAATTTCTTCCTTCTTGATTTACATTAACACACAAACATAACTCTAACCCAATTTACTAAGCCTTTAGAGTTTTTTAAGAGGAATATTGGTAGTCAGAGTTTCGGTGTTGTGAGTTCGCATGGTTGATCCACTCAGATACTTAAAAGGTTCTGAAGAAGGTCGCTTCGAGTTGTTACAGTTATAGGTATTCGAGTCGGTGAAGTTGTCACCATAGATCTTATACCATCACTGTAAGTTTTCTCTTTTATAATGGATTTAGCCGGTAGCCTATATACCCGAAGTGGTTTTTTACTATTGAGAGTTTTCCACTCCGTCAATAAAATTCTTGTGTTAATTTTGTTTACTGCTTTGATATATTTGCATTGATTCATATTTTCATAGACTTAATGGTGCTTGTTGATTCAAACCATAGTTGCTATACTTTTGACTTGTCTTAGATAAAATAGTATTTCGCATAGGGTTGGAACCTTAGGACAAAATCGAATTTTCAATTGGTTTCAGAGTCTGACTTCAATCCTTAATCCATTTAGCTATGAAGAGAAGTTAACCCTTAAATTGTCCCATATTCTTTAATGGGGACTGAGTACTTGCATTGGAAGGTTCGCATGAGAATATTCTTCAAGTCCCTAGATGAGAGGGTTTGGATGTCAGTAGAGTACATGTAGAAACCTCCCGTGATTATGGTTGATGGGGTCTCTTCCCCTAAAGATAAACTGACCTGGACTAAAGAGGAGTTTGATGCTAGCAATAGAAACATCAAAGCCATTAACGCCATTTATTGTTGTTGTTTACACCACTGAATTTAGGAGAATATCAATGTGTGAAATAGCCAATGATGATGGGACATCCTTCAGACTATACATGAGGCACACTGTTTGTTAAGAATAATAGACTCCAAGAGCTTTCCATTAGGTTTGAGATCGATAGGATGAAAGATGATGAGACATTTGATGAATTTTACGTTGAGATTAACGTTATAGTTAACTTCAGTTTTAACCTAGGCGAGACTATTCCCACAAATATGATAGTTAGGAAAATCCTTATATCCATGCCAGACCAATTTTTACCAAAGATCACATCCATCGAGGAAAGCAATGACTTAGATCACCTTAAACTAGAGGACCTCATAGGAAAATTACATTTGTATAAGAAAAAAAATTCATGGATATAGAAAGCCCAAGGCCATAGCGATGAAGATCGCAAATGAAGTTGGACATGATCTGTCAAGTGATGATAATGATAATATTCTCATGGATACTGATTTGTCCATGTTTACTAAAATGTTTAAGAATTTTCTTAAGATGAAGAAGAGTGGTTGTAACACTGATAGGGATAAGGAGGATAAACCTATAGAGAGTAGGTGTAGTAAGAGACAACTAGAGAAGATAAAGATATCAAACCTCGCGCTATCCAATGCCATGAATGTGAAGGGTATGGGCATATTAGGTCTAAATATCCCACATACCTAAAGTTTAAGGGTGAGAAACTTACGGCAGCCTCACTTAGTGATTTAGAAGGTGGCTATACTTTTGATGAGTCTTCTAAGGATAAGAGCAATTTTATTACATTTACTGCTAGTATGACAAGTGAGAGAGAGGATACTGTTAGTGATGAAGATGTTGGATCAGAATTCTCTCACGATGTCTTTGTTGATGAGGATAATATTCGGGTAGCATATACTAAATCGTTTAATGAGAACCTAGCTATCAGGAAGATAAACATTGAGGTCAGTAAGAGGCTAAAGGAAATTGAGCTAGATAAGAATGAAGCTCAAGCTAAGTTTGAGCAAAGTCTTTTGGTTATTGAAGACCTTGAGCAGAGGAATAAATGATTAGTTGATAGATTCAAATTTTGAGAAGAATAACTTAAAAATGCTAGAACTCAATTATCTGAAGTTTCTAGTAGGACTGAGAAACTAGACCGCATGTTAGGTATTAGCGTTGAGTCAAAATGTGATAAGGCGTCATCGTCTAGAGATGTACATATCCCTTATAAACGTGACTTAGGTAAGAAACATGTTGATTATAGTCATGTGATCCCTTATGTTTATCCTCGTCATGTGACCCAACCTCAATTTAGAGGTTTTTCAGGTAGACCTTACACCCTTCTAAGATTTGTACCTGTTTTCCAGAACTGTAGCAAGTTAGAATATATTAAGCCTAAGTGCTTTTTATTGCATAAACAAAACAAAAGACCTAAGAGTGTTTCACCTATATTTGATTCTTCAAATCTAGCTTTTTAAGTTTTTTGCACTAGCTAAACAGACTCAACTCATTAGTGAGAAACTGACATTATTGACAAGGAGTTCTCAAGTGAAAGAGGCTCCTAAGAAATTTTGGGTGCGGAAACGAGGTGACTTCTCATCAACTTCTGAATGCATTGGTTCTAAAAGGCGTAATGAGATTGCACTTTCATGTGTCTCACCCTAGATGCTGCATTCAAATTTCCCAATTGCATATGTGTGTGCGTGTGTTTTATGTGTTTGTACGACTGCATATTTTTTATTTTCACTGCATATGGATGTGTGTGTTTTGTTTTTGTTATATGTCCATTGATATATAGGATGAAAATCAGAACATAAATTTCATAGCCGATTCCAAATAGATTGCAGTATGATCTGCACTCGGGAATACAACTCCACATATCATTGGATAATGACAAGCCATTTTGTGTCTTTTCTTATTTTATATTAAAAGAAAAATACAAAAAAAACTGAAAAAGACCAAAAAAAAGATTTTCTGGCTTGAAAAAACATGTGCATGTGGTCTTGGTATGTAAGACATGTGGTTATGCATGTGTAATATGCTTTTATTTTTCTTGATTCTCTATGTGCATGGGTGTGTGTGATGGAAACTCTTAGTATATCTTGTGCTTATATTTCATATACATATTTTTATATCTTGAGGCTTGGTCGCATGTATGAGTTTTTGGACTGACGGTCTAATCTCTATCATACTTAAATCACTAAATAGTGTGACTTTTGACTAGATAACCTTATGATATCCCATTGTAAAAGAAAAAGAAATAGTTTAAATGAGTCTCAAGTACAAAAGAGCTGATTAGTCAAATTCAAAATATTAGGGCAAAAATCCTTCACTCGAAAGAATTTATTTAAGAGCTCATTTTTAGGGGGAGAATATTATAGCATGCAACCGATGTTGCTTATTTTCAGGTTCTAGTGGCACTGGGTTTGAACACCTATTTTGTGGCATTGATGTGACATGAGATCAGATTTTTTTGACAGTGTCCCGCTCATAAAATAAGGTCTTAAGTCTTGACTCGTTGTGCACTTATTTTTTCAAGCAAGTGTTTGTTATACTTTGGTGTTTACGTCATATGCTTGCGTGTATTATTTAGCATGACCAAAAGTGGTGCATATTATTTCATGTTATAAACAGCTGAGTACTGACTGGGTATCATTATACTTACTTGAAGTGTTGTTTTGAGTCATTTTGACTTATTTTTTTTGAAATCGTTATGTGTTTATGTGTGCTTCATGTCATTGCATATTTTTTCATTGCATATTTATGAATTTTTTATACCCGTGTGTTCGTTTTACAAACTGAGTAGAGCTGTTAGTGAAAGTGAGTAAGTTAAGTTTGCATATTCTCTTATATGTGCCTTTAATTGGTATATGGATCTGTTATTTTGATATCTTATTTTTACCCATTATCATTTGTGACGAAAATGGGGAGTAAATGTTGATTGTCAATTTATTTATTTTTATTTTTAATGCATGAGAATTTTTAATTTTGGTTTATCTGCTCTTTATGTTCCATTTTCTTTTCACATGTGTCTTGATGTTTGTGACTAATTCAGGTGCGCAAATTATTTGAGGTGACATTGCATCTTCATCGACTTCAAGTCTATTTAGTTAGGTATTAGATCAAGTCATATTGTAATAAGTCACTGTCTTAATGGTTGGCAATTGACTATTTTATCTTTAGGCCTTTACCATAGTCTTTGTATTATGTAGTAGTTTTATCACGAAATGCCAAAAAGGAAGATTGTTAGTTCCATTTTTATTGGCAATATTTGTAATAAAATAATTTCAATTGAGTTGTAATGAGTCTTGAAGACCTCAGAGTTATTTGATAAGTATTTGGACAATATCAGATGAAGATATCATAGTGATATTCACTCTTTTATATATTCTAGAATTTTTAGAGCTCCAATTGATATGAGGTTAGTTTCATTGGAAAGTGGACTCGAAGACGATCACATCCATATAAAGAACGCATGATTTGGCCAAGGGACGAGAAATTCTAAGCATTTTAAGTTGCACCTCAAAATCAATCTGTGACTTACGTTTGAGTTGCGTTCGTCTGAGCGTTCTAATGCTCAAAGGAATAAACTTTGTGTTTGAGTTGCGTTTGAGGGGGGTGTTCAAATATTTGTGCATAAGTGGTTATTTTGGACGCATTGTGAGCCAGTTTTGCACAAAAAAAAAGCCTATATTTGCCCTACCTATTTAAACAAACACTTAGCCACTTTAACCAAGTGAAGAAACACAATTTAGAGAGCCTTCATACACTTAGTTTCTTCATTCTTGATTTTCACCTTGAATACTTTCTTATTTACCTTGTATTCTTTATCTTGGTGATACTGATCATTGATTGACCATCAACACAGAAACATAACTCTAATTCAATTTCCTTAGCCTTCACAGTTCTTTAAGAGGAAGATTGGTAGTCGGAGTTCCGACATTGCAAGTTCGCATGGTTGATCCACTCAGATACTTAAGCGGTTATGAAGAAGATCGCTTAGTGTGGGCTCGGAGAGTTCTTCTAGTTATTACAGTTATAGGCTTTCGAGTTGTTGAAGTTGTCACCATAGGTCTTATACCATCACTGTAAGCTTTCTCTTTTATAGTGGATTTAGCTGGTAGCCTATATACCCGGAGTGGTTTTTTACTCTTGAGATTTTTCCACTCCATCAAAAAAATTCTTGTGTTGATTTTGTTTACTGCTTTGATATATTTGCATTGATTCATATTTGCATAAACTTAATGGTGCTTGTTGATTCAAACAATAATTACTCTACCTTTGACTTATCTTAGATAAAGTAGTATTCCACATAGGGTTAGAACCTTGGGACATAATCGAATTTTCAAGTACAATGGATGGCTTTATGTACTGAGGGGATTATAAGATCGAATGGATATCATTTTCTTTGCGGTTGTCTGGTTCTTGTGGCTTGCTAGAAACGATGTAGTGTTTAATGGGAAATGGTTTTCTTCCAAAACTTTATAGATATGGTGAAGCTTAAAACTCAATGGTGGTTTTATGATATTGGAGTGTCAAGAGAGGTTGGTGACTTTAACCCGATGTAAGATTTAAAATAAGCTTATTCTACTACTATAAATATTCAACCAAATGTTATCGGAGTATGGAATCCTCCAGAATAATGATGCGACAAGTTTAATGTTGATGGCTTTTTGAGAGGGAACCCAGGTCCTGCAGGTATTGGTAGAGTGTTAAAAGACTACCGGAGTAGAGTTGTTTTTTTTTTCAATTCTCATGCAGTGTCGGGTTATGGATTCTATTGGTACTAAACTTATTGCTATTCTGAGAGCTCTTAAGTTGATGCAAGGTAGGATGTTGGTGGTGAACCAAATCATCATAGAAAGTTATTTAAAAGTCGTTGTGGATTGGGTTAATAATTGGGATACCGCGAGTTGGAGATATAGCTCTATCATCAATGAAATTGAGAATTATATGCCGCAACTTATTGGAAAGCAACTCAGGTAGCTTTGGGAATGCTTACTAACCTGTCTATGGAGCTTGAGGACGTACTCGAGGATCAGATACTGGAGAGGTAATGCCTTATATACTAGTATCTCGGGCATACTACGTATACAAGACCTCAGCACTCTGCCCACTGCAGTCACTGACTCCCTAGACCTTGCTCTGATACCATCTTTGTAACATCCTCGATCCGGGAGATGTTACCGGTAGGGAATAAGTCTTATTATCCCCCTGAGCCTATGACTTTCTAACTATGAACCACTAATACTCTTTCCTCAATCAAAATCTTAAGTATGAGACTGTTGCCCAAACTTCACAACATGAAATGCAAACTCAATAATAATAAATGTATACTCAATAACACTTGCTTTATAACTTTACTGATATACATTTTAACCTTATACAACGACCAACACAATATTAATTACTGATACATAACTTCTTTCTGACTCTAACCGAGCTCTCTCTCTCTCTTACTTGACCTGGTGGACTCTATACCCTAGTGACAGCTATCAGTATCCATCCTCTCGAGCTCGTCCTCCATGAACCTGCAAAACAAAATACTGGGAGTGGGGTGGTTAGATCGTTTGAGCGATCTAAGTGAGTGGACAGTTTTATAAATAGGTACTAAAATAATTTTGAAAACATATGGTTCTAAAATCCAACTTATCTCAAATGTATCTTTTTTGAAATCTCTTTTATTAATTGAAAAATAACTTCTTACTTTCTGGGAAACTTTTCTGAAATCTGCTTTTCTGGAAATCTCTTATAAACTGATTTTTCTGAAAACTTTATTTCTAGAAAACTTTTCTCTGGAATTATCTCTGAAATCTGTAGCTGAAAACTGTTTCTGAAAAATCAATCACTGTCTCTGAAAACCTGACGTATGGGGGCGTTACGTATCTCTATCCCCACATATGCCTAACTAGAGTCAGAAGTGAAAATACATGACATTGGGGCGTTACGTATCGCCGTCCCCTAAAGCATGCCACTACATGTCCTTGAAACTAGTGGTCTTGAGGCATTACATATCGATGTCCCCCAAGCCACTGAATTAGAATTGGAGGTGCGGATCTATGCTACCCTCCAAGCTCTGAATCTAGGATCAATGGACATCTGTCATCCCTAGTCCTGAACTAGGATCTGGGGGCGTTACGTATCGCCGTCCCCCCAGTCCTCTACATGTGCACATGTCATCCGCCAATTTCATGTATGTATCAAGTTACATACTGAGGTGGGTTTTTCTCCCATGTCTCGAAAATCATAAATCTCAAGCTTTTAAAATTACTTTTTCTAAAATATTTCTTAAAACATACTCTTTCATGAAATAACTGTGATAAGACCGGCTAACGCCCTAAGTGCGTAAAAATAAACCTGATATGAAAAATAACATAATGAAAATCAACTTAAAAGGATAGTGTCCACTTACTGATTTGGAATCCGGTAGGTGCTATGCCACTCGTCGAAGGGAATTACGGTTCCTGTGAGAATCTATAATCGGTAACTTGGTTAGACTATGAATCTGGGGATATGGTTTGGAACTAAATTAAGTTTCTTAATTCAACGTATCTATGATTGTCTCATGATGTATAATACGTACAATGTGTCATAATATGTATAGATGATATGATACAAAAAACCTTAGGGTGGTCCCTAACCTTTTTGCCTTGCATCACGACGTCGGGTCTGGAGCATCGCGACGTGCATGAACACAGAATCAGGCAGAGGACATGCTCTGTATCGCGTCGCGACGCCGGATTCTTCGCGTCGTGACTCGAACCAGATCAGAACCGAAACAAGGCTTCTGTTTTGCACGTGTCGTGACGCGAAATGTTTCGTGTCACGACACAAAGCCATTCTCAAGGCCTAGTTTCCACTTTTCAATGTCATACTTAAGTAATCCTCACACCTTTAATTTAGGACCAACACATAGGCACTTCCCCAACTTCAATATTGCTCAATTTCCATCTCATCTCATCAACCCAACACAAACCATCAACAAGAATAATCAATTCACAAAGCATAATTTCCTCAATATTTTCATTTACATATGAAACTCATTACATGTTTATACTATTATACTACTCTCAAAATACTTGTAAGCAACTTATTAATTCTAAATCTAACAATTCTCATGGCTAGGGCATGCTATGTGCAAAATGGGGCTTTGGTTTCTTTGCCAAAACTGAAAAATAAAGAAAGGAAAATGATTTAGAAGCTTACTTGACCAAAATAATCTCAAGAACTCACCCCATTTCATCAAAATCTTCCATGAAGATGAAGAAAATTTGAACTTTTTTGAAACCATAACCCACGTTTTTTGCTTGAGAGAAGATGAGTGAATAGTATGTTATTTATAGACAAAGAGTGGCTGATTTTGTGATGGAATGAGTGGTTATGATTGTGCCACCTTATCCTTTTTCTAGGTACTAATCCCGAAATTATTATAGCAGTCACGAAATTTGTGATTTTTGACCCGTTTCTGGTATGAATTTGGTAGAATGTCCAACGCGAAAGTTGTAGCTCTCGGTCTAAGCTTTCTGAAGATATAAAATTCATAAAATCAGAGATCGTATGAAAAAGTTATGACCCGATTACTAAAAGTTGTTCGAGGTGGGACATAAACTAAGTTCCGCTTTGAAATTTCAAGAAATCTTTCGAATGTCCCAAATATTATTTTATGAGCACGTACTTGCTCGAATATGATTTATATCAAGTATTATGCCTCTGAATTGTAATAGTCGTCAGGCTCTGGTAACGTACAAGTTGTCAGGTTCACTGGATGTTACAATTGATTCTCTAATGGACGGTTTAGTCATAACCATTATGAATATTAATCTTTCTATTCGTAATAGAAAGACGTGAGAGCTCTAATCGTTCAAATACCGAATCAACCTTTTAAGGAATATACTCCTCTATTTCTCGTAAGAATGAGTGAACTCCATATTTATATAAAACATCCCCAGTTACGGAAATTAGGTTGAACATTGGACTAAACACCAAAATAAAAGGGAGATTCTGCAGAAATTTTTCCGAAATCCCGGCCACGAATCCTGATTGTCGTTGTTGTTTTGCTATGTAAACTCAAATTGCTGTTTATTATTGGGGGTTGTTTATGTTGCGTTGGATGTTATGGCTGTGTATTAAGCGTGGCTTTTGGGTGTAATTATTTTTCCTCTAACGCAATTGAGCTTTTTTAAAAAAAAAAAAAATTGCATTCATGATTTAAGATCAAGTCAAGATAGGTAGGTGAAACTTGATTCCACATAACCCGTTACATCTTTGTATTTTCAATTTGAATTGATAAAAATAACCCAAACAAACAAGAGATTTGATAGATATGGAAATTATTTATATTATCGTTTCGTTTCGTCTTAAATTTAAGTAAATATTAATATGACTCATTCAATAATAATGTCAAAATCTTTGAATACAAATACGATTCATTTAATAATCGGATTGACACGACATGATTATCCGATATATAAAGTGGTTAATTTCGTATTTGATATAGTTACACGATAAATTATTTATGACACGATAAATTGATCAATAAGTAAACATATTGATATGATATGATTATACGAATATTAATTATGTCCTAAATAGATTCGCAGATTGAATTTTGAAACATAAATATGACATGATTAATAAATGGGCGACAAAAATATGACACGATTATTTTTTATTGGACACAATTAATTTTGGTTTTTAATTAACTTGAAAGCTGGATGCCAATTTTTTAGGTTACATACGTTTTAGATAAATAAATCAAACCACAAAATTAGAATTATTGAGAATTGAAGTTCAACTTTTTTTAATTTCAAACTTTGAATTGAACTTCTACAAATTAATGGAGCTCTCAAGAAGCAACAAGAAAATTATATATGACAACAATGGATGTGATAGAAAATGTGAAATGAACATGCAATAAGTGAACGTTGTCGACATTTACTATGAGTCATGATATATATTCAAACAAATAGGGGCTCTAAATAGACATTATTATATGGGTTCATTTGTTTGCTTCTTCTTTTTGCACCTCAAATTTCAAATTCTTGGTCTGAAATTTACACCCCTTCAAAGAAGAAAAGCAACCAAAAAAAAAAAAAAAAAAAAAAAAAAAAAAAAAAAAAAGAAGCATATGGGCACCTTTCAAATACCATATTATGGCTTTAAAAGGGCAAAAATGGGAGTTCAAAGAAGAACAAATAGGCTCTCAATAAACATTATTATGGGGTTCATTTGTTTGCTTCTTCTTATTGCACCTCAAATTGCAATTTATTGGTCTTAAATTTACATCTCTTCAATGAAGAAAAGAAAAGAAGAAAATGGGCACCATTCAAAAATTATATTATGGCCTTAAAAGGGCAAAAATTGGAGTCCAAACAAGTTAATTGATTGATATTTAAAAATAATAATAATAAAAATAGAAGCCTTCTTGTTATTGATAGATACCTTATCTTTAATCAATATTACTATTTAGTAATTTTAAGAACAAATCAACTTATAATATTTGAAAAACTTGCTATCTAGCTATAGGTGTTCAATTCAAAATCACTTTTGGTCTCCTTCTACGTGCCAAAATATAGCTGCCATAATAAGATGCTTTTTGAAATTTTATTCAGAAATAGCTACATTAATATTATAATTAATTGTTAAGTTAGCCGACTCAAAGATTTGATAATGACTTAGATGGGTTTATATATGGCTTTAATTTTGATTGCCGGGGCCTTAGCTTGTTTCTTACTGCATAACTATTCTTTAATCATGTCTTAATTTAAAATTTAAGAAAATTATCATTCGTCCACCCGTTTGTTAAGCTAAAATTCGAAATTATATTTAATTTTTGAAATTTTTCATACGTCCATCTCAAGTAATGAAAAATAACATTTTACACCCAAATTATTATTTTTTTGGTGTAAAATATATTTTCCATAACTAGATTTGAGTGTAAAATGTCCGTTATTATTAGTTTGTTGGTGTAAAATATCAATTTTTCATAATTTATATACTAATTTGAATTATTAAAAGTTTTGTTCTTGACATGTATTGAAAGTTAGTCTAAAACACGTCCAAATAATTTTTTTTAAAAAAAAATCTATTATTTATAAACACATCACCAACATCTTTTTTTTCTTCACAATTCATTTTCATAGATGATGATCATAATTAATTGTATATCATAAAGTGTGTATATATATATTGTGAGTTTTGGTTAAAAAAATAAATCCAAATTTGAAATAATTAACCCTTTTGTTAATTTTTAAATTGTATTGTGTGACTCAAACCAAAATCAGATGATTATTATTATTTAATTAATTATATTGTTATGGGTGTGATTAAGTAAACCTAGAAGATGCCAAAAAGAGAAATAGTGGACCAAGATTAATAAATTTCATATGGAGAAAATGAGATTCTCATGTGTTTGTAAATTTATAATGCATATCCACTTGGAGACAGAAAAGAGAACCTAACCTAATCTCAAATCAATATCACAATAATGGTTGAACTTTTTATTTCCATTTGCTATAATATTTTAATTTAATTATAATTAATTGGTATAGGTGTTGACAATTTTTTTTTGGTTAATCTTTAGTCCAACTAAGAAAACCCACCTTCTAATTTTGGTGATCAAGGTCTAATCCACCAAATTCAATGAAAAAAAAACTTGAATTAAATATAAGTGTGTGGGTGGATCCAAATGTACTAGATTTTGTACTTAATAGTTTGGAATTTCATGTGCCTCAAAGCCACATGTAGAGCAGATGATATGCTTGATTTCATTTGTCACTACCATTTATAATTGATGAAAAGATACCATACACATGGATTCAAAATTGGCAAGAGGACAATTTATAGTGGATCCAAGCCCTTTTGCTTAAAAAAAAAAAAAACAAATTGTACTCTCAATTGTAATAATCTTACAACATTAGGGTTTAGTAGAATTGAGAGGAGAAATTATAACATGTGTATAGATTTGAAAATGATTGTTGTTTATTTGTTTTCTTAAGTCGGTCCCATGTTTAGTTAGTGGTACTATTATTTTTGGGACTTAACTGACCCCAAAATAATGAACCATCCTTCACTTTCTGATGAGAAAATTGGGTGGTTGAATTAATCTTGAACTCATTTTCATGTTGAATGAGATAAACCTCCTTTAATTAGGTTCAATTATTCACTTTAGATGGGGAAAGTTGTTTACTTATGTCTTGGTGGATCTAAGTCTAATTATCCGCACGAATCTATAAAAGGATAAGATCCTAGATTCAAGTAACCATAAACACAGAGACATGTATGATTTATAGAAAAATCGACACAGTCCTACGAGCGCCCAGATTTTAGTCGTGCATGTCCAACAATCACTCGCGTAAGTGATCTTTCATACATAGACAAAGCCATACGGGGCCGTTCCAGAGTAGTCTTGGACACCTCCGTCTAGACCTAAAACGGACAAATGACCTCGTGAGAAGAGAAGTCGTATAAAAACATCTTCAAACACTAACCTCAATTATGCATGAATTGTCTATATATGATACTAAATAAAAAAGACATATATACTCAATAGTTAACTCATTAGTTGACATTTGCTCCAAACATATATATTAAGTCCAAGAGTATTTTCAGTTGATTAGATATTTTCCGTTTCAATAGCAATTCAATTTGTTACATTTAATCAGATGATTAGTTCTCTTTAATCTAACATCGCATTTTCTTTTTTAACAAAAAGAAAGCAAGCAAGGTGAATTAATGGATTGTAGATATGGATCGCAATAGGCAACATGCGAATATTTGTATCTGATTCATTCAATTAACGGATACGAAAATCATCTCCTTATCTGTCATTAAGGTATTGGGCATCCATGCGAGTCCCCACTCACACGGGGATTTTAATTCTATTTGAATGAGAATATCAATATTCATACTCGACCGTCCAACTAACTGGTATAGAAAATTATCCCCTTAACCTACCAAATTTTGTGGGGATGGATTTTTGCCGTCCTTAATCATCGATCGCTATAAGAAAAATGGTAAAATACCGACCGAAATTATCTACCGATTTTTTTCCATCGGTAAATACCGATCGAATATCGACCCATTAAAAATTAAAAAATTTCCTGATCAATTACCGACCGAAAAATGACCAACAGATTATTTCATCAATATTCCGTCAATAATTTTATGCTCTTAGCGACCGAAATAACGGTTGGTAATATATACATTTACCGATCTAATAATGTAGGTCGGTAAAATGATGAGTTATTAACGACCAAAATTCATCTATATAACCACCGATTATTTTGTAATATACAGTTGGTAATCGATCGGTAATAACACCAATAGAAATATATTAGGTCAGCAATCGGTTGATAATATCATCGACCAAATATATTTTAGTCGGTATTCGTTTACCAACGAGTCAAATACCGATATAATATTTCGGTCGGTAATCGATCAGTAATATATTAGATCGATCGAAATCTATAATTTACCGATCGAATATTCGTTCGGTAATATTTTATTTTCTTATAGTAGATAAAATTATAAAGGTTGGGGAAATGGAAAGGAATTAGAGAGAGGGGAAAGGGTGACAGAAGAAAGATGCATGTGAGAGGAAAGTTGACACCTCAAAGTTTTAAATTAATTTTACACCGTTTATAAATTACAATAAGATAAACAAGGTTTTAAAAGAGATTCTTATAAAGCTAGCTAAGCCTTGCGTATCATCTCCTCCATCGATAATTGATAATCCTTACTTTATTTTTTTTGATTGAATTGGGGATATGTGCCAAAAACAATAAGTGTGATGTGTGTGTGAGAGAGAGAGAAAAGAAAAGCATATGATATATATAAATGAATTATGAATAATGATGGCTTGAGTGAATGAAACAAGAGGGGCAACAAAACAAAGCAACAAGGAGGCAAAGGAAACTAGGAAAGAAACACACAAAAATGCCACATTTGCTTTGATTTTTTTATTTTTATTTTTTATTTTTGGATATTATAGCCTCTTAATAATGAATGAATATTGGTTGAGATGGTGGTGTTGTGACTTGTGAGTTGTGATGACTGATCATATGAGATGAGCTATTTTGCTTTTTTGACTCAAAACCCTAAAATGATGATCATAAGTTTGTATACAGTATACAAAAACTCATTTTATAAGTAGGATTTGAGGAGAGTTCTCTTGTCTCTGTTATTTTCGAAGAGATTGTTAATTTTTAGAATTTGAATTTATTATCAAAAATATATAAATTAAAGAAAACATCCTTTTGTATCTAAAAGTTTATAGGCCCACTTACCACTTTATTCAAATCACAATGAATCTATATATATATATATATATATATATCTTTGTGGGAGTTTCTCCACCACTCTTGGCATTTTTTGTATGTGAGATTAAAACTTAAAGTTAAGCAAGCTTTTTCATCCACAGTAAATAGCATATTCCACTCTCTATTTTATCCTTTTTATTTATTTCTCAACTTTGAGTGCTGATATATGTGAAAAGAAGTCGATGGTTCATTATTTTTTGTTACAGTGAAGAGTAAACCCTAAGCCCGTTTAGACAAGAAAGGGAAAATTAAAAAAACTTAAGTGATGTTTTGGTGAAATTAAAGGAATTAATGCAATCCCTCACATGAGATTTTATTATAAATATTTTTTATTTTATTATAAAACATGTAGAGAATTTCGTTTAGCTTTACAAAACATCACAAGGATTTCACTAATTTTCTCCACAAGAAAAGAACTTTCAAATAATTTCTAGAAGCCTCTATACAATTAGGGTTTTTGGGTGGATTCTAGCTCAATATTCTCTCTCTCTGATCCATATATACCTCTTTTTTTTTTGAAAATACGATCCATATATACCTCTTTAAATCAACAATGGCAGTATCCTCTTCATTAATTTCACATTTTTTAAGGGAGATTTGAGAAATGAAAGGGACCATTGTACATGGTTCATGCATGTGGCAATTAAAAAACCTAGAAAATGAATCACAGCAGATGAATCTTGAATCACAACGTATATATAATTTTTTATTTCTTGAGACTTGACTGATCATTATTTCATTATTTTCTTTTTTGATAGATCGAAGTCTATCAACTTATGTCACACGCATATCAATAGACCATAGTTATGTAGGGATGTCAATTTGGATTATGATTCGTTTATTCGTTCGATTCGATTCGTTTTAAAATAAATACGGATTTGAAAAAATTGATTCGTTTAATAAATGGGTTGATTCGTTTATGAAACGAATCGAATACGAATTTAAGATCATTGATTTGTTTATTCGTTTATAATTTATTTTATTATTTTCTTTTACTAGTTATTATTATTTTCATTTAAGATTTGAGAAATTATGGCTAATTACTATAGAAAAATAATTTTATCAATATTTAGTGAGGTATTTTATAATATGTATATATTTATGAAGATTTAATGTAAATAAATTATGGTAAATTATGTTATTGAATAATATCATGATTAAACAAATATTCGTGTTCGATTCGATTAATAAACAAATCGAATTCGAATTTTGATATTAGGATTCGTTTAATAAACTAATTGAATACGAATTCATCACATTTTGATTCGATTTATTTAAAATTCGATATAAATTCGATTCCTTGATTCGTTCGGTCACCCCTACTATAATGATAGAAACCCTCGGTGTTATGCTAGAATTATATGGATTTAAATTCTTAAAAGATCTTGATTGAATGTATAGTCATTCTTCTCCTGTGCGGGTGTCCTCATTATATAAAATGCTAAAAAAAAAAAAAAAAAAAAAATACGTACTATATTTCACTAAAATTAGGCTCTATATATACAGAGAGATAGCAAGCGCTGTTTCAAAATTAGTTAATGAGCAAATAGAAGACAAAATAGAAAGACTTCATGTTTTGCTTTTACATTAATAGTTTTTACTCTGTGCAAGTTGAGTATATTTTTAACTGTAATTTTATATTATAATAAAAAATTTGATACTATTTTAGGTATTGATCTTGTAAATGATAGATCTAATTAGTTGTATAGTCTAAATTAGATAATTGATTTAAGTAAATGATAGATCTAGTTGGTTTTATAATCCAAATTAGATAATTTATTTATTTATACTTACTATATATGTCTCATTTGTTTATTTATCAATTCTCAAACAGTGTTTCTAATTCACATTAAAGTTTATCTCTCATCTTACTGTCTCATTTAAAATCATATTTTCAGTTATAAATAACTTTAAAAATATTTAATTTTCTTTCGGATAAATTTCAATAAAATTTAATGTAATTTATTCAATTTAAGCATAAAATTTCTTATCAAACTTGAAATCTTGACCGTCACTGTGCAAGAACTAATAATCAGATTCTGCATCATGAAGCACAATAAATAAATAAATTTATGAAAAACTTATGAAAATAATTCAAAGTAAACTAACAAATAATAATATACTCAAAAACAAAAAAAAAAAATTGGCTAGTTATTATGGACGATTACTATTTATGTCTCTTATTTTAATATGAGATTATGGTTTAATATTGTAATTGATTTTTTATTTTAATTTTATAAGTTAATAATAAAAATTAATTGTAAAGATTATGTGTCACATATATTTTTTTTATTTTAATAGAAGATTATAATATATATTTTTATTGTAATAGGTAATAAAAAAATTAATTATAGATATCATATATCACATTTTTTTAATTTTAATGGGACATATTTTTATAATTTAATAATAAAAAATTATATTATTAATTAATTAAATGAATATATTTCTTATTTTTAACAAGAGATTATATTTTTATATTGTAATAAGTTTCTTATTTTAATTTTATAATTAATAATAATAATTTATAGAGAGATTTTAATTTTATAATTCAATAATAAATATTAGATTTTTATTTTTATATTGTAATAGGTTTCTTAGATTAATAATTTTAATTTTAATTTTATAATTTTAAAAAAAATAATGTTAGAGATATTTTAATTTTATAATTTAATAATAAAAAAATATTTTAGAGATTAGTTGGCATGTATTAAATTAATAAATTTCTTATTTTAATAGGAGATTATGTTTTTATTTTATAATAGGTTTCTTATTTTAATTTTTAATAATAAAACTAATTTAAGAGTTATTTTAATTTTGTAATTTAATATATTCTTATTATAATAGGCTTCTTATTTAATAGATTTATTAATTTAATTATAATTTTAAGGAATTTAATAATGAACCGTCATGTGGCTCGATAGAGAGGCTTAAAAATGTTTAACTTATATATATATATCTATATATATATATATTATATATATATATAGTAAATATGAGATTTTTTATATCATAATAAGTTTCTTATTTTAATAAATTATTATTTTAATTTTATAATTTTTTTTAAAAAAATAATTTTAGAGATATTTTAATTTTATAATTTAATAAAAAAAAATTATTTTAGATATTAGATGGCATGTATTAAATTAATAGGTTTCTTATTTTAATAAGAGATTGTGTTTTTATTTTATAATAGGTTTCTTATTTTAATTTTTAATAATAAAACTAATTTTAGAGATATTTTATCAAAAAAAGAGTAAATTTATTTATATCGCTGTTTTTTAATAATTTAAAATGTTATCTTATTTATTGCTGAAATTACCTACAAGCACACTTAAACATGTGACAAAATAATGCGGAGTTAAAAAAATTGTCAATTTTTAGCCACTTAGTTAGTAAGTTTACCAGTTAAGCTTAGTGTGCAATTTTCTCAATCAATATGTTTTACTAAATGTAAGTTTCTAGGTGATATGTAAATAAAATAAAACTTGCGATAAATAAAAGGAGTAAGGGGTAGAGAAACTTGACATCGTGATTTATAGTGGTTCGACCAACAATACCTACACTCACTCCTCCAAGTCGCGCTTGAAGCTTTCCACTATGTAAATGTGAATCCACACATTACACAATGAGTTTTCTTTGGCTCACTCACAAACCAATAGTTTTATTCCTATGTTCACTCCTAAACTTTTACACAAATCCACTTTTTTGAGTATCCTCACTCAACAATGGATTTCACAACCACACATGTTTAAAATAAAAAGATTTACAACTCAACTTGGGTACTCACAAAAGATAAAGAAGATTAAGAGTGTGAGTTGCTAACACAAATAATTACAGCTCACTAAATATGTATGAAGATGTAGTGTATGAGCTTTAATTATGAAGAGAATGCAAGATGAAGAATGTTTAAGTTTCTCTATATGTTTTTGCTTCAAAAAATTGGAAAAGTGCAAAAATGAAATAGGCATTCAATTTATAGTGAAAGTGAAAACTGTCCAAACTCTCTGTCATCGGACCGGTATGTCGGTTTACAATGGTCGGTATGTCGATCCTATAAATTCAAACGGTTATATCAAATATGACCATTGAGCATAAAGCGTATGACCAACCGAATTACTGACCATAATGGACTGGACCGGTTCCAATAGCTATGTAAACTCTTGAATGATCGATATGATAGATCGGTATCGGTATGGAGTAGCCTGGTTTTAAGAGCATGTAAAACTGCCCAAAGTAGAGCAGGGACACTGGTATGCCGGTTCAGGGGCCGGTGTGCCAATTATAGTGCAGAAATATAAGTTTCGAAGATTAAAACATCATGCACATGACCCAAATATATTTTATGAATGTGTATAAGTCGTATGAACTTAGAATACTTTGAATTATCAACTCATTTATATTAAGAGTCCTAAGTTATAAGACTGATGAGCAGAAAATATATCAATAATTATCGCCCATTTTACTTAATATTTTGTTTAGTTTCTCGGTTTGATGAACATTTTGATGTGTTTTAGTTTATTTTACAGATAAAATAATATTAGGACTCAATGATATTATTTAGGATGAAATGTGGGTCAAATAAGGGCAAAAAATTGGACTTGACATGAAAATTATGGAGATTGGAAACTTGAAAGGGCGTTCTAACGAAGTGCAGTTTCGGAAATTCCAATTTTGCGCAACTGTCGTATTTTGGGCATAAACTTTTACTTCGATATCAGATTGAGCGGATTCAAGTTCCAGATTAAAGAAGACTCAAAGATCTAAAACTTTGAAGAACAAAATAATTTCGAATTCTGAAGATTTTATGACCAAATTGATGAAACATCTGGAAGTGTGTTATGTGTAATTATTAAAGTCATTTTCAAAGCAAAAAAAAAAATAAAAAAATAAATAATAAAAATAGTCCAGCTCCCACCAAACAGGATAGAAATTAATAATGGATTTGGTGGAGCAATTAATAAAGGATTTGGTGGAGGCAAAATTTTGCCTATAAATACCAAGCCATTTCATTTGTAAATGCATACTTTCTTCTTTGAAATTCCTTATGAATAACTAAGAAGATTGTATTTTGTTTATTAATTTACAGCTTTCAGTAATTAATTTCCACTTTCGCACTTTCTTTTCTTTACTTTTTCAGTTTTTACTTTCCACAATTTACTTTTACGCACAATACTTTCCTTTCTTTACTTCTTCAGTTTTTACTTTTCAAGTAATGAGGAGGTAACTCCCCCTTGCTGGGGTAAAAGGTAAAGCTTTTATTATTGCTATTTAGATTAATCTCTCATAATTATAATATAATAACTATTTAAAATCTGACTTAACGAGGATACCGCCATATTGGTCGGTTGGTAATTAATTATAAATTGGTTTTAACCTGACTAAGCATGGATACCGCATGGTTGGTCGGTTGATAATTAATTATTAATTTGACTTCATCAGGATAACCCCTATATGACTGGTTGGTAATTATCACGCAAAGTTAATATATTATATTAAAGGAGATATCTAAAATAGTAGTAATAAAAGTGGATCCTCTAACCCTAGTATTTTCTTTTATTGTATTTTTCCTTTATTTACATTTCAGCAATTTACTTTTCAGCAATTTACTTTTCAGCAATTTATTTTTCAGCAATTTACTTTCCAGTAATTTACTTTCCAATAATTTAATTTCCAGCATTTACTTTATGTTTTTTCTTTTATTTAAGTTTTTACTACCCGTAAATATGTGTCGTAATTAAGCCAGTTATCTGGGGTTGTGATGAAATCCAATATCATCGGTTTATAAGGGGTTAAATTACAGTTTGGGTAATATAAAGTTTTTTTTATTGAGCCTTAATCATAATGTTTTTTATTAACTGGCCATTAATAAAATTGAACTGGTAAACTTAAAATGAACTTGGAAAAGAGATTTTAGGTTTAAGACCTTAGACTCAATAGCCCACGATCTTCCTTGAGGATAGATAACCATTTAATAGATTTCCTACAGGATATGAATATACTTGTCGGGCGGGGGTAGTCATAATTGGAACTTAATCTTAATGAATTCAGATAACTTGGTTAACATAGGAATATGATTAATTGGGTTATACCAGGTATTTGTATTTGACCATCGGAAGAGGCTTTTACATAATTTCGTGTTCCAGGTTAATAAACCAATATATTACACAAACGTAAAATAACCACTTCATCTTTTAAAAAGATATGGAAGGATTCACAACCCTTGATAGTTTTATAAATTTGAATTTTCTTCAATCTACTTTCAAGCAATCTTATTTACTTGTTTTAAGTTTTAAAGTCACCACTCAATCAAACAATCAATCCATTAGATACTTGTAAACATTTAACTTCATAAAATTATAACAAAAGGTTTTAAGTCCTCGTGGGATCGATACTTTTTATACTACTTGAATGATATGTGCGCTTGCGTTATACGCGTATGATTACGCCGGTCAAGTTTTTGGCGCCGTTGCCGGGGACTTATTTATCTTTCACTATTAGTTTTGAGGTTATATACCTTTACTTGTATCTAATTTTCGTTTTACTTATTTTTCTTGTTTTCACTTGTTTCAGGTTCTCAGACACTACATGAGACGAACCAGAAGCTTTGAACTCCTACCGTTTGACCTAGAGATTGAAAGAACCATCATACAGTTGAGAATGGAAAGACGAGAAGGCCAAGAAGAAATTGTTAACATGGAACCTGAACCTTTGGAGGTTGCACCACCAATACCCATTCGAAACATGCATTCAGATGATTCAGCAGTCAGTACAGTTTGAGGGGAATGCAACTGAAGATCCTAATGCCCACATCAGCAACTTCATAGAAGTTTGCGACACTTTCAATTACAACAGAGCATCAGAAGAAGCAATGAGACTGCGAGTTTTTCTATATTCCTTGAAAGACAAAGCAAAAGCTTGGCTACATTCACTACCAGCAATATCCATCACAACTTGGAACACTCTAGCCACCAAATTCCTTGCAAAGTACTTTCCACCAGTCAGAACAGCAAAACTGAGAAATGACATCACATCATTTGTACAAATTAACTCGGAAACTCTATACGAAGCTTGGGAAAGGTACAAAGATTTGCTCCGGAAATGTCCTCACCATGAGATTCCAAAATGACTTCAAGTCCAAACTTTCTATAATGGACTTTCTAGACTGATGAGAACCACAATTGATGCTGCTGTTGGAGGAGCTTTGATGGCAAAAGGAGAAGATCAAGCCTGTGACTTAATCGAAGAAATGGCTAACAACAATTCCTAGTGGCCAACAGAAAAGAGCATGATTCAACGAATTACAGGAATTTATGAAGATGGAGCCAACTCAGCAGTGAATACTAAGTTAGAGCAAATGTGCAAAAGCCTAGAAAATACTTAGCACGCAAGTTGTAAACATCTCCAGAGCCACAAGTTCACCATTTGGAGGGGCACCAGAACCAAACCAACATGAAGAAACAGTGAACTATGTCAACAATTTCAACAGACATGGGAACAATCCATATTCCAACACCTACAATCCAGGGTGGAGGAATCATCCCATTTTTTCATGGAGCAACAATTCAGGGCAAAAGAACAACCCACCACCCGGATTCCAACAGCAAAAAAAAGGCAAGGAGCAGGCAAATGAAACAAGAATAGCAGAAGTGTTGACCCATTTGAAAAAGATATAAGCAAAATATGACTCTCAAGCAGCTAGGTATGATGTTTTGTTTCAATCCCAAGCAACATTAATTCAAAGTCAATTTGCTTCCATCAAAGCACTGGAGAATCAAATTGGATAACTCAGAGTTACAGACCGACATGGAACCTTCCTAGCAACACATAACCAAATCCAATGAACCGAGGGAAGGAGTAATGCCAAACCATTACTTTGAAAAGCGGTACTGAAATCAACAAAGGTGTTGGAATCAAGGCAACAATTGAAGAGGTTCATAAATATGCAGTTCCACAGATGGAGGAAAAAGAAGTAAAGGAAAAAGATCAAGAAAGAATTACTTTACCTCCACCTTTTCCACTGCGTCTCCAGAAGAATAAACTAGACAAGCAGTTTTCTCGGTTCCTATAGATCTTCAAAAAGCTGCATATCAACATTCCATTTGCAGAAGCGTTGGAACAAATGTCCAGCTATGTCAAATTCATGAAAGACATTCTTTCACGAAAGCAAAGATTGGGAGATTACGAGACAGTAGCATTATCAGAAGAATGCAGCGCTATCATTCAGAGGAAACTTCCCCCAAAATTGAAAGATCCTGACAGTTTCACTGTTCCTTGCACCATATGAGAACATGACTTCGGTAAGGCTTTGTGTGATTTAGGTGCGAGTGTTAATTTGATGCCCTTTTCTATTTTCAAGAAATTACAGATTGGAGAAATAATGCCCACCTCAGTCTCTCTACAACTTGCTGATAGAACAATCGTATTTTCGAGAGGTGTAGTTGAAGATGTGTTGGTCAAAGTTGACAAATTTATTTTCCCAGCAGATTTTATTGTCCTTGATATAGAGGAAGACGAAGACGTGCCAATCATCCTTGGGATACCATTCTTGGCTACAGGTCGAACCATTATTGATGTACAAAAAGGAGAACTAACCATGAGGGTACAGGACCAAGAAGTAACATTCAATTTTTTCAAAGCCATGAATTTCCCGAATGACGAGAATGAGGAATGTTTCAGACTTGATGTGATAAATAGTACAATCCAGACTTACGATGCAATGCAAAGTTCTACTGACAAACTTAAAACATGTCAATTGCCTGTGGAGCCGGAAGATAAAGCGTACTGCGCACTGAAGAAGCCTATACTTGCACTACAAGCAATAGAAGAGGAACAATTCCACTAACTCAATGAATTGGAGGAATTTCACATACAGCCTTTTGAGAATGCCAAATTGTACAAAGAAAAGGCCAAGAAGAGACATGATGAGAAGTTAGTGCGCATACAACTAGAACCGGGGCAGAGGGTACTGTTAAACAAATCAAGGGTGAAATTCTTCCATGGAAGCCAAAATCAGGTGGTCAGGTCCATTCCTAATCATCAAGGTTTTAGCAGACAGAGCCGTTGAGTTATATGATCCCAACTCCAACAAAAAATTCAAGGTTAAAAATAAGTGTGTCAAGCACTACTGGGGAGAATCATTTGAGCGACAAAAAGAAAGTGTCACATTTTCATATCCAGTCTAACGTTCGGGCAGTCATGTCTAGTTGACGAAGTTAAACTTAGCGCTAAATGTGAGGCAACCCATGCAATTTGTGTATATATTGTGATTTGGTGTGATTTAATTTTGTGTGTTTAGTTTTTGCAGGTTAAGTCATTTCAGAATGGAAGAAGTTCTCGCAAATCTTCACAAGCAATTTACTTCTCTCCCTCAAAAATCTCTGATGAAAGTTACAAAGCTCGCTTAGAACGGATGAGACTACTGATGATCAAAGGTATTCCTACTGACATTCGTTGGATTATTGAAGCACGTGTCCGATTGGCAGGTGAGTCTTCTGACTCTTTTATTTCATGTCTGCCTGGTTTAGGAAGAAGCACATATGCTAAAAAGAGAAGAGCTAAAAGAATAAGTGTTTGTTATAAATGTGCTCGTATGTTTTGTGATACTCATTGTCTTTCTTTAAGAATTGTGTCTGATAATCGTGAAGATAATATTAATTTCATTAGAGATGGCTTGAGTAATGAGTCTTTGGATGACATATCTAAGAATCTTGAGACACATCTCAGTGGATATGTGTATCACAAAATTCGCGTGTTATATACACAATTCCAAAAAGAAAGACAGTAGTTAAGTCTCGGGAATCTGACTCTAAAAGGCACTGTTTGCCAATTTATAAGAAAATTGGATGGGAAGCTTGTCCCTGACGCATAGATGTCAATCAAGCTGTAAATTATTGTAAATATTACATCTCTTTGTCTTTTCCTAATAATTGTGATTTGCTTTGTTATTTTCTTTTATTTTCTTCGACAAGATCCAGACCTTTTTGACTATCAGATTTTTTATTGTTTAATTAATAATTTTCATTTGGCAAGTACTAGTGTTATTATTTTTACTCACCCATTTCAGGTGTTATAAATTCAACTCATCATTGCACCTTTGAAGGCATCCAGATGAAAATGGAAGCCACTTGAAGAAGATGGGTTGAAAACATTTGTGTGTTTTGCGGTACTAGTGTTGGTGTTAAACCAGAATACGTAACAGCGACGCAGGAATTAGGTCGAGTCATTGCTGCAAGGAATATGCACTTAGTATATGGCGGTGGCAATCTTGGACTTATGGGATCGTTTCAAAGGCCGTACAAAAATGAGGCAGTCAAGTCTTAGGAATCATCCCAAAACCCTTGGCGGAGGTGAATCTTATTGGATCATCAAACGGCGAGGAACTGATCGTGCCAAATATGTTTGAACGACTAGTAGAAATGATTAACCATGTTGATGCTTTTATTGCTTTGCCAGGTGGCTTGGGCACGATGGAGGAAATTTTTACAGTACTATCATGAGCGAACTTGAACATACACCAGAAACCGCTTGGATTGTACAATGTTGATGGATTTTATGATTTTTTTTTGTGTTTCTTGATGATGCCCGGAGAAATGGGTTCGTGTCAAAGCCTGTAAAAGAACTTCTCTTTACTGCCAGAACTGCCCCAGATTTAATTGACCAAATCTTAGCCTTTGAACCTCAAATTGACCCCATTCTTTCCAAGATAAACCGGTCCAATAATGATCGTGGTAAGAGGCATCGGATAAATCTGGATCTTAACATTTACTTTTCATTTAGATGTAGAATTTCAACTAACCAGGTACGGTTTTCTAAACTCTTCTTCTACTGTTTAAGACATTGGGGACAATGTCTCATTTAGGTTTGGGGGAGGAGAATAGTTAAATTGTATCTTGTTTTTATTGTTTTATTCTTAGTCAAAAAATTTCGAAAAAGCCAAAAAATTTAGAAAAATTTTAAAAAAACCAAAAAAATATTTTGTATTTTTGTGTTTTTATTTGATTAATCAGGTGAAATTGGTGTGAGATAGCTGTGTAAGAAATTTTCATTCCTGAGACGTATCTCAACATATTTCGGAACAAGTTAATTTTATTTATTTCCTTTGAAATTATTTATTTTTGAATTCTCCATAATATTGACTAAAATGAATCTTCATATGATCAGTTGACAGGTATTATCAGCATACATGAAATATACAGACATGAGCTGTAATTAAAAAGTTTGTAATATTCAGTGCTCTAGTTTAATTGGAGGAAGCATCTATAAAAAACGATGGAGTAAAAAAAAAAACAACGTCTAATATCCGAGTTATTAAGTCTGTAAGAGTGTTTTAACACCCAGTGCCCTAAAACCAACTGGTTTGGGAGTCACTGGCCCAAAGCTCACTACATGGATCAAAGATATTGCAAATATATATAATATATATATATATATATATATATATATATATATATATATATATATATATATCTGAAGTCTGAGTAATTAAGTCTGTATGGATATCTTAACACCTACTGCCCTAAAACCAACTGGTTTGGGAGTCACTGGCCCCAAGCTCGCTACATAGATGGAGATATTGTATATAAATAAATAAAAAAATCAAAAATCAAAAAAAAATTATTCCATTGCTTAAAAAAATGTGTGATTTCTGATAAAACTTTAGGACAAAAATATTACTCTCTTCTCAACTACACTCGTGACTATTATGGGCAAAATGAGTTGATTAATATTTTGTTGACTGTGTATATGGAGAATGGTAAAAATAATTAGAGAATTTACTTATTCGGTAATTTAAAAAGAAACAAAACAACTATTGACTTGGATTAGAAGTTTTATCTGTTTAGTCACTAACTACTTTATTCTCTTTTCTCTTGTCTTTTTGCTTTAGTGTGCATTAGTTTTATTATCTTTTTACTTTTGTAAAATATTTGTGGGTATCGTTGTTGTAAGTCCTCACGAGACTACAACTTGTCCACTAGGGACACCTAGGGGTTTAAAGGCTTGTTGCATGCGCTAAATGCAACCGTGATCCCTACGAAAGTGGCTTAGTGCAATTTTAATTATTTCTTGTATTTTATTATTTTTCTCGAGGACTAGCAAAATGTTAGGTTTGAGGGTGTGATGAGTGGAAAATATATCAATATTTACCGCCTCTTTTACTTAATATTTTGTTTAGTTTTTCGGGTTTGATGAACGTTTTGATGTGTTTTAGTTTATTTTAGAGATAAAATAATATTGGGACTCAATGAAATCATTTAGGACGAGATGTGGGTCAAATAAGGGTAAAAAATTGGACTTGACATGTTAATTTTGGAGATTGAAAACTTGAAAGGGCGTTCTAACGAAGTGCGGTTTCGGAAATTCCAATTTTGCGCAACTGTTGTATTTTGGGCATACATTTTTACTCCGATATCGGATTGAGCTGATTCAAGTTCTTGATTAAAGAAGACTCAAAGATCTACAAGTGTAAAGAAGAAAATAATTTCGAATTCTGAATATTTCATAACCGAAATTGATGAAATATCCGTAAGTGTGTTATGTGTAATTATTAATGTCATTTTCAAAACAAAAAAATAAATAAATAAATAAATAATAAAAATAGTCAAGCTCCCACCAAACATGATAGAAATTAATAATGGATTTGGTGGAGCAATTAGTGGAATAATTAATAATGGATTTGGTGGAGCATTTAATAATGGATTTGGTGGAGGTAAAATTTTACCTATAAATACCAAGTCATTTCATTTGTAAATGCATACTTTCTTCTTTGAAATTCCTTATGAATAACTAAGAAGATTGTATCATGTTTGTTTATTTACAGCTTTCAGTAATTAATTTCCACTTTCGCACTTTCTTTTCTTTACTTTTCAGTTTTTACTTTCGCAATTTACTTTTACGCACAGTACTTTCTTTTCTTTACTTTTTCAGTTTTTACTTTTCAAGCAATGAAGAGGTAACTCCCCCTTGCTGGGGAAAAGGTAAAGCTTTTATTATTGCTATTTACATTAATCTCCTCTAATTATAATATAATAGCTATTTAAAATCTGACTTAACGAGGATACCGCCATATTGGTCGGTTGGTAATTAATTATAAATTGGTTTTAACCTGACTAAGTATGGATACCGCTTGGTTGGTCGGTTGGTAATTAATTATTAATTTGACTTAATCAGGATACCGCATATATGGCTGGTTGGTAATTATCACGCAAAGTTAATATATTATATTAAGGGAGATATCTAAAATAGTAGTAATAAAAGTGGATCCTATAACCCCCAGTATTTTCTTTTATTGTACTTTTCCAGTATCTTCAGTTGCATTTCCCCCAAATTGCACTGACTGCTGAATCTTCTGAATGCATATTTTGATGTCACCTGCATTTTCTGGTAAGAGAGGAATTACAATACATGAAATGAGTCTGTCAACCACCGAAATGGTTCTGTCTCGAATGGGAATTGGTGGTGCAACCTCCAAAGGTTCAGGTTCCATGTTGACTAAAGCTTCTTGGCCTTCTCACCTTTCCCTTCTCAACTGTCTGATGGTTCTTTCAATTTCCGGGTCAAGCAGTCGAAGTTCAAAGCTTCTAGTTCGTCTCATGAAGTTTCTGAGAACCTGAAACACAAGAAAACAGAAACAATAAGTAAAAAGAAAATTATATACAAGTAAAGGTATCTAACCTTAAACCAATAGTGAAAGATAAATAAGTCCCCGGCAACGGCACCAAAAACTTGACCAGCGTAAACACACGCGTATAACGCAAGCGCACTTATCGTTCAAGTTGTATAAAAAGTATCGAACCCACGAAGACTTTATACCTAAGCTATTAATTTTATGAGGTCAAATGATTACTAGTATCTAACAGGTTGTTTGATTGATTTGAAAATGTGACGATTCTAAATTTAAAAACAAGTAAATAAAATTGTTCAAAAGTAGGTTTAAGAAAATTCAATATTAAAAAACTATCTAGGGTTGTGATTTCTTCCAATATCATTTTAAAGATGAAGTGGTTATTTTATGTTTGTGTAATAAATCGGTTTACTAACTGGAACACTAAATTATGTGAAAGACTTTGTCGATGGTCAGACGCAAATACCCAGTTTAACCCAATTGAACCATATGTCTATGTCAACCAAATTATCTGGATTCATTAAGTTTAAGTTCAAATTATGGCTACCCCCACCCGACAGCTATATGTCTATCCTGTAAGGAAATCTATTAAAATGTTATCTATCCTCAAGGAAGATCGTTGGCTATTAAGTCTAAGGCTGAAACCTAAAATCCCTATGTCTAGTTCATTTTAGATTTACCAGATCAATCTTATTAGTGGCCAATTAACAAGACGCATTAGACTTAAGACTTAATAAGTAAACCTTTAAATTACCCAAACTATAAAATAACCCATTATAAACCGGTGATATTAAAAGTCATCACAACCCCAGATAACTAATTTAGTTACAACTTCGCATCCTAAAAGTCATCTCGAGTTTCCTTGCATTTTCCTTGTACAATTTGGCATCCTCAAAAGTCTGATTGTGAAATTCCTCCAATTCGTTGAGCTGGTGGAACTTTTTCTCTTATGTTGCTTGTAGTGCAAGAATAGGCTTCTTCAGTACGCAGTGCGCTTTATCTTCAGGCTCCACAGTTAATTGACATGCTTTAAGTTTGTCAGTAGAACTTTGTCTTTCATTGGAGTTCTGAATGGTACTGTGTATCACATCAAGTCTGAAACATTCCTCATTCTTTTCATCATCTGGGAAATTCATGGCCTTGAAAACATTGAATGTTACTTCTTGGTCATGTACCCTCATGGTTAATTCTCTTTTTTGTACATCAATAATGGTTCGACGTGTAGCCAAGAATGGTCTCCCGAGGATGATTGGCACGTCTGCGTCTTCCTCCATATCAAGGACAATAAAATCTGCTGGGAAAATGAATTTGTCAACCTTGACCAGCACATCCTCAACTACGCATCTTAGAAATACGAGCGTTCTATCAGCTAGTTGTAGAGAGACTGAAGTGGGCATTGTTTCTCCAATCTGCAGTTTCCTGAAAATAGAAAAAGGCATTAAGTTAACACTTGCACCTAAATCACATAAAGCCTTACCAAAGTCATGTTCTCCTATGGTGCACGGAACAGTGAAACTGCCATGATCTTTCAATTTTGGAGGAAGTTTCCTCTGAATGATAGCGCTGCATTCTTCTGATAATGTTACTGTCTTGTAATCTACCAATCTCCGCTTTCGTGAAAGAATGTCTTTCATGAATTTGGCATAGCTGGACATTTGTTCCAACGCTTCTACAAATGGAATGTTGATATGCAGTTTTTTGAACACCTCCAGGAAACGAGCAAACTGCTTGTCCAGTTTATTTTTCTGAAGACGCTGAGGAAAATGTGGAGGTGGAGTGATCTGTTCTTTTTCCTTTGCTTCTTTTTCCTCCATGTGTTGCTTTGTTTCTTTGGAATATCTTCAATTGTTGTTTCCTTGATTCCAACATCGTTGTTGATTTCAGTACCGCTTTTTAACATGATGGCATGACATTGCTCATTTCCCTGTTCCTTGGATTTGGCTCTGTGTTGCTAGAATGTATGTTACCTGGCGGTCTGTAACTCTGAGCATTGGGGCCAGTTGTCCAATTTGATTCTCCAGTGCTTTAATAGAAGCAATTGACTTTGAATTAATGCTGCTTGGGATTGAAACATAGAATCATATCTTGCTGCTTGAGAGTCATGTTTTGCTTCTATCTTTTTCAAGTGGGTCAACACTTCTGTTATTCCTGATTCATTTGTCTGCTCCTGGCCTTTGTTATGTTGTTGGAATCCGGGTGGTGGGTTGTTCATTTGCCCTGAATTGTTGCTCCATGCAAAATTGGGATGATTCCTCCACCCTGGGTTGTAGGTGTTGGAATATGGATTGTTCCCCTGTCTGTTGAAATTGTTGATATAATTCACTGTTTCTTTATGTTAGTTGAAAGATTCTGACTCAGATGCTCCTCCAAATGGTGAACTTGTGGATCCCCCCATTAACTTTCATGTTAAGAGTTTCAAGATTTTTGCAAATCTGATCCAGCTTGGCATTCACTGCTGTGTTGGCTCCAACTTCATAAATTCCAGCAATTCGTTGGATCATGCTTCTTTCTGTTGGCCATAAAGAATTGTTGTTGGCCATTTCTTCAATTAAGTCTCAGGCCTGATCTTCTCCTTTTTCCATCAAAGCTCCTCCAGCAGCAGCATCAATTGTGGTTCTCATTATTCCAGAAAGTCCATTATAGAATGTTTGGACTTGAAGCCATTTTGGAATCTCATGGTGAGGACATTTTCGGAGTAAATCTTTGAATCTTTCCCAAGCTTCGCAAAGGGATTCTGAATCTTGTTGTACAAAGTATGTGATGTCATTCCTCAGTTTTCCAGTTCTGGCTGGTGGAAAGTATTTTGCAAGAAATTTGGTGGCTAAAGTGTTCCAAGTTGTGATAGAACCTGTTGGTAGTGAATGTAGCCAAGCTTTAGCTCTGTCCTTCAAGGAGTATGGGAAAACACGCAGTCTCATTGCTTCTTTAGCTTCTCGGTTGTAATTGAAAGTGCCACAAAATTCCAGGAAGATGTTGATGTGGGCATTAGGATCTTTAGTTGCATTTCCCCAAAATTGCACTGACTGCTGAATCATCTGAATGCATGCTTTGATGTCACCCGCATTTTCTGGTAAGAGAGGAAGTACAATACATGAAATGAGTCTGTCAACCACCGAAATGGTTCTGTCTCGAATGGGAATTGGTGGTGCAACCTCCAAAGGTTCAGGTTCCATATTGACTAAAGCTTCTTGGCCTTCTCGCCTTTCCCTTCTCAACTGTCTGATGGTTCTTTCAATTTACGGGTCAAGCGGTCGAAGTTCAAAGCTTCTAGTTCGTCTCATGAAGTTTCTGAGAACCTGAAACACAAGAAAACAGAAACAATAAGTAAAAAGAAAATTATATACAAGTAAAGGTATCTAACCTTAAAACCAATAGTGAAAGATAAATAAGGCGTATAACGCAAGCGCACGTATAACGCAAGCGCACGTATCGTTCAAGTAGTATAAAAAGTATTGATCCCACGAAGACTTAATACCTAAGCTATTAATTTTATGAGGTCAAATGATTACTAGTATCTAACAGGTTGTTTGATTGATTTGAAAAGGTGACGATTCTAAATTTAAAAACAAGTAAATAAAATTGTTTGAAAGTAGGTTTATGAAAATCAATATTAAAAACTATATAGGGTTGTGATTTCTTCCAATATCATTTTAAAGATGAAGTGGTTATTTTATGTTTGTGTAATAAATCGGTTTACTAACCTGGAACACTAAATTATGCGAAAGCCTCTATCGATGGTCAGACGCAAATACCCAGTTTAAAAATTGAACCATATGTCTATGTCAACTAAATTATTTGGATTCATTAAGTTTAAGTTCCAATTATGGCTACCCCCGCCCGACAGGTATATATCTATCCTGTAACGAAATCTATTAAAAGGTTATCTATCCTCAAGGAAGATCGTGGGCTATTAAGTCTAAGGCTGAAACCTAAAATCCCTATGTCTAGTTCATTTTAGATTTACCAGATCAATCTTATTAGTGTCCAATTAAAGAAAGTAAATTACTATTATTACAGAACGTAATTAAAATTATTATAAAACTAAAATTTAAAAGAAACTAGATAGAAAACTCTCTATTTACATCAGAGAATTCAAAGAGAATGGTACATCTGAAATCAGAAAACTAAGCTCTATTTATAGGCGTCAGTAAGGGTCGCGCGCGTCGCGACGCCCATTTGGTCGACATGGCAGCTTCTGGTTCGTCGGCTTCAGATTCTGGATAAGGTGATAAGGCGACACGTGGCAAGGTGATTGGAGCTCAATTATTGTGACACGTGGCGGCTCGTGATTGGCTGATTCAGATTCTTATCCGCCACGTGTCAGATACGGATAAGAGAGTCAATGATTGATGCTGACGTGGCGCTGATGTGGCGACACGTGGCGCTGACGTGGCGAAAGTGACTGTCGACACCATAGAATTGCGACACGTGGCACGCTGTGATTGGTTGATGATGACGTGGCAGCCACGTGGCACTTTGACTTGGTCAACATATGATGTGGATGATGACGTGGTAATGACGTGGAGTGACACATGGCGACACGTGGCGATGGCGACTGTCGGCACCGTAGGATGATGACACGTGGCACGGCGCACGTTAACAGATCGGTTGTGATGGTGACACGTTGCACGGCGCACGTTAACAGATCGGTTGTGATGGTGACACGTGGCACGGCGCACGTTAGCAAAGTCAAATTTTCTCAGATTCTGACTTGTGGACCCGGCGCACATTAGCACTGTTCGGCGCACATTAGGCGTCACGACGCCAAAGGCATGCGCGTCGCGATGCGAAAAATTACCAAAATGCCATTTTTCCAATTTTCACTGTTTTGGTCCAAATCACCTCCAGAATGTCTTGAAACTTTATTTATCTACAAAATAACACAAAACACATCAAAATATTCACAAAACTCAAGAAACTATACAAAATATTAGGTTAAATAAGTGGGAAATAGTGATATAATTACCACTCATCACACCCTCAAACCTAACATTTTGGTGGTCCTCGAGCAAAACAAAGAATAAAATAACATAAACATCCTTAAAATAAAATTTAACTAGCAAGCCTGGATATTTTTGAAGTGTTTAGGGTAGACCGAAATTAATTAGGGTGAGATACCCTAATTGCTTGATTTGAAAAGTTGGCGATTCTAAATTTAAAAACAAGTAAATAAAATTGTTCGAAAGTAGGTTTAAGAAAATTCAATATTAAAAACTATCTAGGGTTGTGATTTCTTCCAATATCATTTTAAAGATGAAGTGGTTATTTTATGTTTGTGTAATAAATCGGTTTACTAACCTGGAACACTAAATTATGCGAAAGCCTCTGTCGATGGTCAGACGCAAATACCCAGTTTAACCCAATTGAACCATATGTCTATGTCAACCAAAATCTGGATTCATTAAGTTTAAGTTCCAATTATGGCTACCCCCGCCTGACAGGTATATGTCTATCCTGTAAGGAAATCTATTAAATGGTTATCTATCCTCAAGGAAGATCGTGGGCTATTAAGTCTAAGGCTGAAACCTAAAATCCCTATGTCTAGTTCATTTTAGATTTACCAGATCAATCTTATTAGTGGCCAATTAACAAGACGCATTAGACTTAAGACTTAATAAGTAATTCTTTAAATTACCCAAACTATAAAATAACCCCTTATAAACCGGTGATATTAAAAGTCATCACAACCCCAGATAACTAATTTAGTTACAACTTGGCATCCTAAAAGTCATCTCGAGTTTCCTTGCCTTTTCCTTGTACAATTTGGCATCCTCAAAACTCTGATTGTGAAATTCCTCCAATTCGTTGAGCTGGTGGAACTTTTTCTCTTTTGTTGCTTGTAGTGCAAGAATAGGCTTCTTCAGTACGCAGTGCGCTTTATCTTCAGGCTCCACAGGTAATTGACATGCTTTAAGTTTGTCAGTAGAACTTTGTCTTTCATTGGAGTTCTGAATGGTACTGTGTATCACATCAAGTCTAAAACATTCCTCATTCTTTTCATCATCTGGGAATTCATGGCCTTGAAAACATTGAATGTTATTTCTTGGTCATGTACCTTCATGGTTAATTCTCTTTTTTGTACATCAATAATGGTTCGACCTGTAGCCAAGAATGGTCTCCCGAGGATGATTGGCACGTCTGCGTCTTCCTCCATATTAAAGACAATAAAATCTGCTGGGAAAATGAATTTGTCAACCTTGACCAGCACATCCTCAACTACGCATCTTGGAAATAAGAGCGTTCTATCAGCTAGTTGTAGAGAGACTGAAGTGGGCATTGTTTCTCCAATCTGCAGTTTCCTGAAAATAGAAAATGGCATCAAGTTAACACTTGCACCTAAATCACATAAAGCCTTACCAAAGTCATGTTCTTCTATGGTGCAAGGAACAGTGAAACTGCCAGGATCTTTCAATTTTGGAGGAAGTTTCCTCTGAATGATAACGCTGCATTCTTCTAATAATGTTACTGTCTTGTAATCTCCCAATCTCCGCTTTCGTGAAAGAATGTCTTTCATGAATTTGGCATAGCTGGGCATTTGTTCCAATGCTTCTACAAATGGACTGTTGATATGCAGCTTTTTGAACACCTCCAGGAAACGAGCAAACTGCTTGTCCAGTTTATTTTTCTGAAGACGCTGAGGAAAATGTGGAGGTGGAGTGATCTGTTCTTTTTCCTTTGCTTCTTTTTCCTCCATGTGTTGCTTTGTTTCTTTTGGAATATCTTCAATTGTTGTTTCCTCGATTCCAACATCTTTGTTGATTTGAGTACCGCTTTTTAACATGATGGCATGACATTGCTCATTTCCCATGTTCTTTGGATTTGGCTCTGTGTTGCTAGGAAGGTTACCTGGCGGTCTGTAACTCTGAGCATTGGCCAGTTGTCCAATTTGATTCTGCAGTGCTTTAATAGAAGCAGATTGACTTTGAATTAATGCTGCTTGGGATTGAAACATAGCATCATATCTTGCTGCTTGAGAGTCATGTTTTGCTTCTATCTTTTTCAAGTGGGTCAACACTTCTGTTATTCCTGATTCATTTGCCTGCTCCTGGCCTTTGTTCTGTTGTTGGAATCCGGATGGTGGGTTGTTCATTTGCCCTGAATTGTTGCTCCATGCAAAATTACGATGATTCCTCCACCCTGGGTTGTAGGTGTTGGAATATGGATTGTTCCCCTGTCTCTTGAAATTGTTGACATAATTCACCGTTTTTTATGTTAGTTAAAAGATTCTGACTCAGGTGCTCCTCCAAATGGTGAACTTGTGGATCCCCCATTAACTTTCATGTTAAGAGTTTCAAGATTTTTGCAAATATGATCCAGTTTGGCATTCACTGCTGTGTTGGCTCCAACTTCATAAATTCCAGCAATTCGTTGGATCATGCTTCTTTCTGTTGGCCATAAAGAATTGTTGTTGGCCATTTCTTCTATTAAGTCCCAGGCCTGATCTTCTCCTTTTGCCATCAAAGCTCCTCCAGCAGCAGCATCAATTGTGGTTCTCATTATTCCAGAAAGTCCATTATAGAATGTTTGGACTTGAAGCCATTTTGAAATCTCATGGTGAGGACATTTCGGAATAAATCTTTGAATCTTTCCCAAGCTTTGCAAAGAGATTCTGAATCTTGTTGTACAGAGGATGTGATGTCATTCCTCAGTTTTCCAGTTCTGGCTGGTGGAAAGTATTTTGCAAGAAATTTGGTGGCTAGAGTGTTCCAAGTTGTGATAGAACCTACTGGTAGTGAATGTTGCCAAGCTTTAGCTCTGTCCTTCAAGGAGTATGGGAAAACAGGCAGTCTCATTGCTTCTTTAGCTTCTCGGTTGTAATTGAAAGTGCCGCAAAATTCCAGGAAGATGGTGATGTGGGCATTAGGATCTTCAGTTGCATTTCCCCAAAATTGCATTGACTGCTGAATCATCTGAATGCATGTTTAGATGTCACCTACATTTTCTAGTAAGAGAGGAAGTACAATACATGAAATGAGTCTGTCAACCACCAAAATGGTTCTGTCTTGAATTGGAATTGGTGGTGCAACCTCCAAAGGTTCAGGTTCCATGTTGACTAAAGCTTCTTGGCCTTCTCGCCTTTCCCTTCTCAACTGTCTATTGGTTCTTTCAATTTCCGGGTCAAGCGGTTGAAGTTCAAAGCTTCTAGTTCGTCTCATGAAGTTTCTGAGAACCTGAAACACAAGAAAACAGAAACAATAAGCAAAAATAAAATTATATACAAGTAAAGGTATCTAACCTTAAAACCAATAGTGAAAGATAAATAAGTCCCCGGCAACGGCGCCAAAAACTTCACCGGCGTAAACACACGCGTATAACACAAGCGCACGTATCGTTCAAGTAGTATAAAAAGTATCGATCCCACGAGGACTTAATACCTAAGCTATTAATTTTATGAGGTCAAATGATTACTAGTATCTAACAGGTTGTTTGATTGATTTGAAAAGGTGATGATTCTAAATTTAAAAACAAGTAAATAAAATTGTTCGAAAATAGGTTTAAGAAAATTTAATATTAAAAACTATCTAGGGTTGTGATTTCTTCCAATATCATTTTAAAGATGAAGTGGTTTTTTTATGTTTGTGTAATAAATCGGTTTACTAACCTGGAACACTAATTATGCGAAAGCCTCTGTCGATGGTCAGACGCAAATACCCAGTTTAACCAAATTGAACCATATGTCTATGTCAACCAAATTATCTGGATTCATTAAGTTTAAGTTCCAATTATGGCTACCCCCACCCGACAGGTATATGTCTATCCTGTAAGGAAATCTATTAAATGGTTATCTATCCTCAAGGAAGATCGTGGGCTATTAAGTCTAAGGCTGAAACCTAAAATCCCTATGTCTTGTTCATTTTAGATTTACCAGATCAATCTTATTAGTGGCCAATTAAAGAAAGTAAATTACTATTATTACATAACGTAATTAAAATTAATTACAAAGCTAAAATTTAAAAGAAACTAGATAGAAAACTATCTATTTACATCAGAGAATTCAGAGAGAATGGTACATCTGAAATCAGAAAACTGAGCTCTATTTATAGGCGTCAGTAAGGGTCGCGCGTCGCGACGTCCAGCTCTCGTCGCGACGCCCGTTTGGTCGACGTGGCAGCTTCTGGTTCGTCGGCTTCAGATTCTGGATAAGGTGATAAGGCGACACGTGACAAGGTGATTGGAGCTCAATTATTGTGACACGTGGCGGCTCATGATTGGCTGGTTCAGATTCTTATCCGCCACGTGTCAGATACGGATAAGTGAGTCAATGATTGATGCTGACGTGGCACTGACGTTGCGCTGACGTGGTGACACATGGCGAAAGTGATTGTCGACACCATAGAATTACGACACATGGCACGCAGTGATTGGTTGATGATGACGTGGTAGCCACGTGGCACTTTGACTTGGTCAACATGTGATGTGGATGATGAATTGGCAATGACGTGGAGTGACACATGGCGATGGCGACTGTCGGCACCGTAGGATGATGACACGTGGCACGACGCACGTTAGCAGATCGGCTGTGATGGTGACACGTGGCACGGCGAACGTTAGTAAAGTCAAATTTTCTCAGATTCTGACTTGTGGACCCAGCGCACATTAGCACTATTCGGCGCACGTTAGGCGTCACGACGCCAAAGGCTTACGCGTCGCGACGCGAAAAATTACCAAAATGTCATTTTTCCAATTTTCACTGTTTTGGTCCAAATCACCTTCAGAATGTCCTGAAACTTTATTTATCTACAAAATAACACAAAACACATCAAAATATTCACAAAACTCAAGAAACTATACAAAATATTAGGTTAAATAAGTGGGAAATAATGATATAATTACCACTCATCACACCCCAAAACCTAACATTTTGCTAGTCCTCGAGCAAAACACAGAATAAAATAACATAAACATCCTTAAAATAAAATTTAACTAAGCCACTTTCGTCGGGATCATGATTGCATTTAGCATATGCAACAAGCCTTTAAACCCCTAGGTGTCCCTAGTGGACGAGTTGTAGTCTGGTGAGGGTTTACAGCAATGATACCCACAAACATTTTACAAAAGTAAAAAGGTAGTGAAACTAATGCACACAAAAGCAAAAACACAAGCGAAAAGAGAATAAAGAAGTTAGTGACTAATCAGGTGAAACTTCTACTCCAAGTTACTAGTTGTTTTCTTTCTTTCTAAATTATTTGAATAAGTAAATTCTCCGATCATTTTTACCATTCCCCATATACACAGCCAACAAAATATTAAACAACTCATTTTTGCCCACAACAGTCATAAGTGCAGTTGATAAGAGAGTAATATTTTTGTCCTAAAGTTTTATCGGAATTCACACCTTTTTGTAGCAATAGAATAATTTTTTCATTTTTCTGATTTTTCTTTGATTTTTGATTTTTTTTTATTTATATACAATATCTTCCATCTATGTAGCGAGTGTTGGGTTGGTGGCTCCCAAACCAGTTGGCTTTAGGGCACCAGGTGTTAAGACACCCTACGGACTTAATTACTCAGACTTCAGATATATATATTTTTGCAACATCCTTGATCCATGTAGCGAGCTTTGGGCCAGTGACTCCCAAACCAGTTGGCTTTGGGCCAGTGACTCCCAACCAGCCATATAGGCGGTAACCTAATTAAGTCAAATTAAGTCCAACCAGCCATAAAGGCGGAACCAAATAAACCTGCCATATAGGCGGTAAGAAAATTTAATTACCAACCGACCAATCTGGCGGTATCCTTGATTAGTCAGGTTTAAACCAGATTAAAATGAATTACCAACCGACCAATCAGGCTGTATCTTTTTTAAGTCAAATTTTAAATAGAGAATATATTATATTAAAGGGAGATTAATCTAAATAGCAATAGTAAAAGAATTACCTTTCACCCTAGCAGAGGGAAGTTACCTCCTCATGGTGAATAGTAAAAACTGTAAAAATTAAAGAAAATAAATTACTATTATTACATAACGTAATTAAAATTAATTACAAAACTAAAATTTAAAAGAAACTAGATAGAAAACTCTATATTTAGATCAGAGAATTCAGAGAAAATGGTACATCTGAAATCAGAAAACTGAGCTCTATTTATAGGCGTCAGTAAGGGTCGCGCGTCGCGACGCCCGTTTGGTCGACGTGGCAGCTTCTGGTTCGTCGGCTTTAGATTCTGGATAAGGTGATAAGGCGACACGTGGCAAGGTGGCGGCTCGTGATTGGCTGATTCAGATTCTTATCCGCCACGTGTCAGATACGGATAAGAGAGTCAATGATTGATGCTGACGTGGCGCTGATGTGGCGACACGTGGCGCTGACGTGGCGAAAGTGACTGTCGACACCATAGAATTGCGACACGTGGCACGCTGTGATTGGTTGATGATGACGTGGCAGCCACGTGGCACTTTGACTTGGTCAACATGTGATGTGGATAATGACGTGGCAATGACGTGGAGTGACACGTGGCGACATGTGGCGATGGCGACTGTCGGCACCGTAGGATGATGACACGTGGCACGGCGCACGTTAGTAGATCGGCTGTGATGGTGACACGTGGCACGGCGCACGTTAGCAAAGTCAAATTTTCTCAGATCCTGACTTGCGGACCTGGTGCAAGTTAGCACTGTTCGGCGCACGTTAGGCGTCCCGATGCCAAAGGCTTGCGCGTCGCGACGCGAAAAATTACCAAAATGCCTTTTTTCAAATTTTCACTATTTTGGTCCAAATCACCTCCAGAATGTCCTGAAACTTTATTTATCTACAAAATAACACAAAACACATCAAAATATTCACAAAACTCAAGAAACTATACAAAATATTAGGTTAAATGAGTGGGAAATAGTGATATAATTACCACTCATTAGTTATGCTTTACAAACTGATACCTACATACTTAATAGGGTTTCATCGAAAGCTATTTCTACGACCCCTATCAGATATGGTTTGGTAGAAATCCAAGTTTTAGACATTTAAAGATTTGGGGTTGTCCTGCATACGATAGAATTGCGCAGCGGGATAAACTAGCACCCAGAAGGTATAAATATAGGTTCGTTGGATATCCTAATAATTCCATGGGATATCAATTCTATGATTCCGACCAACGAAATTTATTTGTTGTTCGCTATGCAACGTTTCTTGAAAAGCAATTTTTGAGAGAGTGCGAATTGTAGAGAGGTTAAACTTGATGAGTTTGGTTCTAACATTAAGGAACATGAGATGGAACCAGAGATCCAATTAGATGAAGGATCTACAACACAGGTTCTACGTAAGTCGAATAGAATATCAAGGCTCATGAGAGACTATTTTAAACATCTGATGTGAGCCTTGATGATCTCCTCTTGGAGGAAACAGATCCGACTACGTATACAGAAGCGATATTGGATATCGATTCGTGAAAATGGCAGAAAGCCATGAAATCCGAAATGGATTCAATGCATGGCAATCAAGTCTGGGACTTAGTTGAACTTCCTGAATGAGTTAAACCTATTGGTTGTAAATGGGTTTACAAAAGGAAGTGAGGGCCCGATGGAAAGGTGGAAACCTTCAAGGCCCGACTGGTAGCGAAAGGTTATACTCAACGTCCTGGGATTGACTATAAGGAAATTTTTTCACCTGTAGCCATACTAAAATCTATTAGGATAGTTTTAGCCATTGTTGCATATCACGACTATGAGATATGGCAAATGGATGTGAAAACCGCTTTCCTAAATGGATTCTTTGAAGATGATATCTATATGGAACAACCAGAGGGTTTCGTATCCAATGAGACTTCAAACTTGGTTTGTAAGCTCCAAAAGTCTATTTATGGACTTAAACAGGCATCCCAAAGCTGGAATCGTCATTTTGATGAGATAATTAGATTATTTGGATTCATAAAAAACGAGGAAGAACCATGTGTTTATAAGAAAGTTAATGGGAGCATGATAGTTTTCCTAGTATTGTATGAAGATGACATCCTTATCATAGGAAATGATAAAGGGATGATGCAAAGTGTGAAAGCCTACCTTTGGAAAAACTTCTCCATGAAAGATGTGGGTGAAGCTTTCTATATACTAGGTATAAGACTCTACCCGGATAGAGTTAGGAAGCTTATAGAGTTGTCACTATCGACTTACATAGATAATATGTTAGAAAGGTACGGTTTTACCAACTACAAGGTAGCAAATGTACCTTTCCGATACGGCATACATCTTTCGAAGATAATGACACCTCAAATTGAGAAAGAGAGAGTTAGGATGTCTAACTTGCCATATGCTTCTTGTATTGGAAGCATATGAAATTACCTACAAGCAATAACGACAAGCAATCTCTATACCCAATATGGGGGTGAATTGGGTTATCGCTATAAATACGGAATTAATAAATCTTTACCGATTTTTAGCTCTTATTACCAAATGGGGACTTAAGGCAATTTTCTCTATTCCAATTAATAGCCTATATGCAAGTTTTCTATTCAATATATATAAGCATAAATAAACTTGCTATAAACAAAAGTATAGGGAAAGAGAATACGACACCGAGATTTATAGTGGTTCGGCCAAACGTGCCTACGTCCACTCCCACAAGCATCGCTTGAAGATTTCCACTAGAATCGAGTTTATGTGGTTCACTCGCAACCAAGAGTTTTCCGCAAAGGTGCACTCCAAACCTTTTACAATTTGAGTTTTGTTCGTAGGCTCACTCACAAACCTTTACAACTACCCAAACTAATGTGATTTCACAACCACAAGTGTTTTTGTTTAAAAGGTGTAAAACACACTTGGATACTCACAATGATAAAGAAGAATGTGTGAGTTGGTTATCCAAATGTTCTAAGCTCACTACTAATGAATATGAAGATGAAATATGAGCTTTTTCAAATGTAGAGAGTGTAAAATGATTTGAAGATGGTTATAAACTGTCAAGAATGTTTTGACATGATTATATGATGAATATATGTGCAAGAGGTGTGTTAGAAGTGAGGAAAATGATGAATTTATAGATTTTGCACAAAACTAGCCGTTTATAGCCATTTTAAAGTTCTGGGATCGGTATTAGACCGGTATGCCGGTCTAACGGCTCAAAAATTGACCGTTGGCACTTCTGGAACCGGTATACCGGTTACAGAGACCGGTATGCCGGTTTTGAGACCGGTATGCCTGTTTCTGATAACCAGTCAAGACTGACAGCACTTGTTATTTTGGACATAACTTGCTCTATAAAATTCCAAATCAAGATTCATAAATTTCTACGTAACCTAGACACATAGATATATCTACTGTAAGAATTTCAGCTTCAAAAACATTAAGATGAATTTTATGGAATTTTTTAATATGACATGTATGCAGAAAACGCACATCTGAACTTGTTGTAGTAAAATGACTCTAGCAAAAGTTCTATAGATCGGAATTGTGATCCGTTTGAACCATAGTAAACTAGAGACACATATCTATCTATTGCTATATCATTTGATTTTTAATTCAACCGTTTGCTAGTTTTTGGAAGATCATTTACCGATGCACTTGTACAAGAAGTTCATTTTGGTGCAAATGATTTTTTATCATTCTAAGCCATTTTAAATGCAAGTGATGCAAAATGTATGATTCCTAAGAGCTTTGAAACATTTTAATAAACTCACTTACAATTATTTTTAGCTCTTAATCATTATCTTCATCTTCATCTTGTTTGGCTCTTACTTCTATTTTCTCTTGATCATCTTATAACTCATTTTAGCTCTTCACCACATATACTTCGACACTTTTTGTATTGCTTCGTGTTTGCACGTCGAAGTATTCTTTTGCGTTGACATAATCAAAATCCATTTATGCGACCAATTCGCCAACAATGTCCCCCTTTTTGATGATGGAAACCCCTTAAAACTTGTTGATACTTGTGAGCTTCTAGGAGTCCAAATGTTGACGATTTTGCTCCCCCTCAATATAAGTTCCCCCTCAATGTGTGATTGTCTTCAAGATAGCTCTATAAGACTTGACAAACACATTAGTATAATTACTCCCCCTTAAACCAAGAATGAGGGTAAAACAAGTTTTAATTTCATTCTAATGATTTATCCCCCTTTGACATTATCAAAAAGTGGAGAAGTAAAAATTTAAAATCAAATGAGATACCAAATACATATGTGCATAAGATAATGATACCAAAAACTAAAAAAAAATATGCACATTTTGGCATTTCCCTCTTTTTTCCATAAGATGTAAAAATCATGTATAATGCAATTTTCAAAAGTTAGATTCCAATGAATACCATTTGAAATATAATAACATCTTAAGCATGATTTCTCCCAAATTTGATATCAAATAAAATAAATCAATACATTTCATGATACCAATTAAAGTTTTATAAATATGATACCAATTAATAAACAATCAAAATCCATGTTTTTCATTATATCAATGGAAACTATGTCAATATACATGCATTTCATTTTTATTCAATTATGTTACATGGTAAAATCATATTCAATGCAAAATCAATCAAATAATCACATACATGTAATTTAACTTAATAAATTCAATGTGATACCAATTGATATGAAGAAGGGGTTTAAATGTATGATTAAGGAATTTAATGATATCAAATTAACAATTGATACCAATAGAAAGTTAAATACATTGCCTAATCACTTTGTATGCTTCAAAAAATATATTAACCAATATGAAATATGCATACATATGCAAATTAGAGGAAACGGTACCAATGTTTCCGTGAATACGGAGTTTACCTATTACTGTTGCGATTCCTCATTTCCTTGAGCCTTTGGGATCAATTTTGCAATTCTCTTTAAAGATCCATTCCCAAAGCTCCTCCTACAAATTTATCAATTACACTTTGGTACCCAAACTTTCTTGGGTCCATTGGGGTTAATTTTGATTCCTTGAGGAATCCATGCATTCTTAATCATTGTACATGCATTCAAAAAATTTATGTCCCTTTTTATTACATGCATGACATGTGTCATTTTCATTTATAACATTCTTAACATGAGAATCAGATGCCTTAACAAAATAATTTTTCAAAAATTGTTCTTAATGTAAAGCCTATTCCCAATCCTTCTCTTTTAAATGCACATTTTTGGGATTCAATAAGCATGTTAAAATTTTTATGTCCCAATGTGAATTTGCTAAGTATGTTTTGCAAATCTATGACCTTTGTGTTTAATATGACATTTTCATTCAAAATCGATTCACAATCACATGTCTTAGAGCTAGATGGCATATTAAATATGGCATTTTCAAGTTCTAGCTTTTTAACCTTTAAACATTCATTTTCATCATTTAAGCATACAATTTCTTTTTCATGTTTGGCCTTTAAGCAAATAATCTCATTATTTAAAACATGAATTTTATCCATACAACATGCATGATCATTTTTAAGTATATCATGCTCATTTTTAACTAATTTCAATTTCTTTTTAAGCACATCACACAATTCTTTTAAGCTATTAAAAGCATTAATTAAATCATTATAGTCTTGAAAATTGTGTACCTCTTCTTCTTCGCTTTCTTCTTCACTTTCAAAGTGGAAGTCCTCATCCGTGATAGCCATGAATGCTAGATTTGTTCTTTCTTTGGTTTGGACCTCCTCTTCCTCCTCGGATGAGCTAGAATCGCTATCGCTCCAAGTTGAAGTAGCTTTCATTGCCTTTTTCTTGGATTTTCCTTTCATTCTCTTCAATGGGCAATCGGTAGCTATATGACCCGGTTTTTTGCATTCATAACAAATGATTTTCTTGTTCTTCCGTGGTCCTTTTTCTTCTTTCTTATCATCCGATTTTGATTTTCCTTTTTGCTTTACGGATTTGAGGAGCTTCTTGAAGTTCTTGTTTATTTGAGCCAACCCATCATCACTATCACTATCACTTGAGCTTGAGTCGTCTCTTCTTCTTGCTTTTAAAGCCAATGACTTCCTTGTCCTTTTCTCATCTTCCTCCTTTTTTATCCATTTTGATCTTCATTTCATACTCAAGCAATTTTCCGACTAAATCATCCATCTTTAAAGTATTTATGTCATTTGCTTCTCTAATGGAGGAGGTGTAGCTTCTAAATTCTTTCGGGAGTGATCTCAAAATTTTCTTTAATTGATCGGATGTCCCGATGACTTTTCCCAATGCGCCCAAATGATTGATGAAACCGTAAATCTCGAAATCATGTGATCAATTTCTTCCCCAGATTCCATCTTGAAATTGTCCAATTCACACATGAACCGGTTGATCTTCGATTCTTTTACTTGGCGTGTGCCCTCGTTGACCATTTCTAATGACTTTCATAAATCATAAGCATTTCCACACTCCGGAAGTTTATTTATTTGATCCCGATCAATGGCACATAGAAGTTGGTTGAGTGCCTTAGCATTTTGTGAAGCTCGTTTTAGATCCTCACTGTCCTATTCTAAACTCGGCTTCGGAATCTCAACCCCATTGATATCCCTTTTTGTTGGCCCTTTTGCACCTCTGTGATAACCAAATAAGATTGCAGATCTACGGCAATGAGATAATTTAGCATTCTCATCTTCCAATAATTGTAGTCTGTTCCGGTGTAAAACGGAGGTCTAGTCGTTGAAAATCCATCGGCAAGATTTGACGAGTTGCTTGTAGCGGCCATGATCTATTCTCGGAAGGTTAAGTCTTGTAGAGAATACCTCGCTCTGATACCAACTGAAATTACCTACAAGCAATAGTGACAAGCAATCTCTATACCCAAGAGGGGGGTGAATTGGGTTATCGCTATAAATACGGAATTAATAAATCTTTACCGATTTTTAGCTCTTATTACCAAATGGGGACTTAAGGCAATTTTCTCTATTACAATTGATAGCCTATATGCAAGTTTTCGATTCAATATATATAAGCATAAATAAACTTGCTATAAACAAAAGTATAGGGAAAAAGAATACGACACCGAGATTTATAGTGGTTCGGCCAAACGTGTCTACGTCCACTCCCACAAGCCTCGCTTGAAGATTTCCACTAGAATCGAGTTTATGTGGTTCACTCGCAACCAAGAGTTTTCCGCAAAGGTGCACTCCAAACCTTTTACAATTTGAGTTTTGTTCGTAGGCTCACTCACAACCTTTACAACTACCCAAACTAATGGGATTTCACACCACACAAGTGTTTTTGTTTAAGAAGGTGTAAAACACACTTGGATACTCATAATGATAAAGAAGAATGTGTGAGTTGGTTATCCAAATGTTATAAGCTCACTACTAATGAATATGAAGATGAAATATGAGCTTTTTCAAATGTAGAGAGTGTAAAATAATTTGAAGATGGTTATAAACTCTCAAGAATGTTTTGACATGATTATAAGATGAATATATGTGCAAGAGGTGTGTTAGAAGTGAGGAAAATGATGAATTTATAGATTTTACACAAAACTATCTGTTTATAGCCGTTTTAAAGTTCTGGGACCAGTATGGGACCGGTATATCGGTCTAACGGCTCAAAAATTGACCGTTGGCACTTCTGGAACCGGTATGTCGGTTAGAGATTCCGGTATGCCGGTTTTGAGACCGGTATGCCTATTTCTGAAGACCAGTCAAGACTGACACCACTTGGTATTTTGGCCATAACTTGCTCTAGAAAATTTCAAATCAAGTTTCGTAAATTTCTATGTAATATAGACACATATATTTATCTACTATAAAAATTTCAGCTTCAAAAAAATTATTATGAATTTTATGGAATTTGTCTAATGTGACATGTATGCAGAAAACGCACATCTGAATTTGTTGTAGTAAAATGACTCTAGCAAAAGTTCTATAGATCGTAATTGTGATCCGTTTGAACCGTAGAAAACTAGAGACACATATCTATCTATTGATATATCATTTGATTTTTAATTCAACCGTTTGCTAGTTTTTGGAAGATCATTTACCGATGCACTTGTGCAAGAAGTTCATTTTGGTGCAAATAAAATGCAAATGATTCTTTTAGCATTCTAAGCCATTTTAAATGCAAGTGATGCAAAATGTATGATTCCTAAGAGCTTTGAAACATTTGAATAAACTCACTTACAAATAGTTTTAGCTCTTAATCATTATCTTCATCTTCATATTGTTTGGCTCTTACTTCTATGTTCTCTTGATCATTTTATAACTCATTTTAGCACTTCACCACATATGCTTCGACACTTTTTGTATTGCTTCGTGTTTGCACGTCGAAGTCTTCTTTTGCGTTGATGTCATAATGTATGATATGTTATGTACTAGACCTGACATTAGTTTCGGCGTCAGTGTGACCCGCCAATATCAATCTGATCCAGGTAATGATCATTGGACAACCGTGAAACATATCCTGAAATATATTCAGGGTACTAGGGATAAATTTCTGATATATGGAGAAAATAAGCTACAAGTTAAGGGTTATACAGACTCCGACTTCCAGGGAGATCCAGATGATAGAAAATCTACATCATGATACATATTTACCCTTAACGGTGGTGCTGTAAGTTGGCGTTGTTCAAAGAAAGGCTCAACAGCTGATTCCACCATTGAGACGGAATTTATAGCGGCTTCAGAAGCTGCTAAAGAAGCTGTTTGGATTAGAAATATTATCACAGAACTTGGCGTTGTGCCAAGTATTGTGGATTCGATCCTATTGTACTGTGATAATAATGGAGCCATCGCGCAAGCTAAGGAGCCGAGGGCGCATTCCAAGTCTAAACACGTGGAAAGAAAATACCGCGTAATTAGAGAGATAATTGAACGAAAAGACATAGTGGTCTTGAAGGTTCAAGGACAAGACAACATAGCAGACCCGCTTACAAAGGTCTTACCTCCTAAGTTATTCGATAAACATGTGGAGGAGATGGAACTACGGTACCATCCAGATTGGCACTAAGCAAGTGGGGGGTTTGATGGAGTTGGTGCTTGGAGTGCTAATCCTATTTGTACATTTTATTTTATTATAATAAAATAACTACATTTTTCATTTCATACCTTATTAATGGTATTGTCATTATGCGTATTAGATTGATGTATAGATATGCTAAGAATGACATCGACTCTTAGAATAGTTTTGACACTGGGTGTAAACTATTCTTGAAGTTAATATTCATAGTCGTTGGTTTTGGAATTTGGTCGAATTCCTATAACCTAGAACACTAGCATATGTCGTATATTGGAACTAAAGTTCTAATGGTTTAACCTAATGTACCATAAGTTTTGGAAACTCGTATAGACATGTGGGTATTCGTTGAAACGAATACTGAATGACTCATAGGTGATTCCTAATAGTTGGAAGTACACACCACCGTTAATAGGAATCTTCTCGAATCGAGTAGCATATGTAATCCTTTGACTATAGGATAGCATTGATTTTGTGTGAGATCCTCCACACTTTGATGCCATGTATGTTAGAAACCTTTCATGGTCTGACCTCTAGATATTCGTTGGGTGTGGACTGATGCACTCAGTAATTAAGTGTGAAACAAGATAGGATCCGTCGGCCCGTATGTGTACCATAAAGGGTTTAGGTATCCATGTAAGTAAAGTCACGAATCTTAAAGACTTTGGCCAAAGCTGATCACCTAGGGTGGATCGCATCAGTTGTAAAGAATCGTGGACATGTCGACATGAGATGTGCGCCTTGAAAACTTGACGGTATATTATGTTTCCTAAGCACAACTCGGATAGCCTACGACGGAGGGATTGTTAAACATATGTGATGACCTCGACTTGTATAGTTTAGAAAGGTCGTTCGTGAATGTGTCTGAACTTAGACCCAATATAAAGTGTACTCGTTGAGCACTTGGGCAGCCGATTATTTTTTATAAAATATAATATTCGATATTATAATTATCAACTAAGATAATCAAGTGTTATTGATAATATTGATTATTTACTTTGACCTAATTGAATTAATTGGATTATTCAATAATTACCCAAGGGCTTAATTATAAAATCATAATTATCTCTACCATTTGAGGATATTATGGTAATCGTAAGTGTGTAATAATATGTGGTTTTGGCTTGATTTAATTGGATTAAATCAAGGTGGCAAACATTTAACTAATTCATTTCCTAATCATTGGCTTGATTTAATTGGATTAAATTAAAGTGGTAGACAATGGAGATTAGTCACACCTAATTATATATATTTGGACAAATTAGATTAAGCCCACTTAAAAATTGATTACAACTTTTATTAATTAAAAATTGTCTAAGTTTTGCTATAAATAGCAAGTTTTAGAAAAGTTTTATTTACAAGAAAATTAATAAGCATCAGCAAATTCTTAGAGAGATTAGCCTAAGTTAGAGAAGTGTTTAGAGAAGCTTGTGAGGTCTCTACAACATTTCATCTATGAGAAATCAAGATTGGATCTTGAAGTGAAGCTTGGAAATATTGGAAACAAGATTGGATCTTGAAGTCAAGCTTGCACATCTTGGAGGTTCTCCAACAATTTCAATAAATGAGAGGTAGATTGGATCTTGCATCAAACTTACTAGATAAAGTTTGATCTTCTCCTAAGTTATGTTTATTTGTGTATTAGATACATGATCACATAGCTTAATGTTGAATAAGGCTAATCAATTGTGTTAGGATACTTTAGAAGTATAAACACCACATGCTTATAATTTAGGTCAAGGATGTTCATGTTGGACATGGAACAATTAATAAGAGTTTGGAACTCTAGATTAAAATTTAGAGTTATGGTTACCATTCTAGATTCATTTGACCACCTTTAGGTGAACTAGAATTGTTCATGAGACATTTCTAATTGGGATTCTAAAATGGTTTGTGTATTGGATTCAAAATTTACGCAAATGCGTATTTAGAATAAATTTATGTTTTTGGAAAAATATTTGATATTTTGAAAAAATTGATTTTTATTCTATAACATATGTTGATGTTGTTTTTGAAATTTAAAATTAATTTTGGATATTTTTGAAGTGTTTAGGGTAAACCGAAATTAATTAGGGTGAGATCCCCTAATCGCATCAGCTCTCTGGAAATTTTCCAGAGAGCTGAAGCTTTGAGTAACAAAGCAAAACAATTGAAAAAATAAAATATGTTGGCTGGTGAACAGTGCGCGCGCACAGTGCGTGAGTGCACTGTTCACACGCGTACGTATGCGCGCGCCGATTTTGTTTTGCTTCGTATTGGAGCTTCCAGATTCCGATTTAGTCCCGGTTTTTTCATATACACTCGTAATGGAATATAATATTTCATTAAATAATTTAAAAATTACATACATACTTGATATCCATGGATTAGACCCATTTCCACTGCCCGGGACACCGATCCGACCCTAAGGGGTTCCACAACTGCCCCAACAAAAACAAATTGGTGGATTGAATTTGAATCAAATCTTAAACAAATCAAATCAAAATATGATGAATTTGTATTCGATTCGTTTATTAAACGAATCAAAAATGAATATCCATTTAGTTGTGAAATTATTTAATTTATCATAATTTATTTACAATAATTTTTTCATAATTGTAAACATATAAAATATGTAATTAATAAATTTATTAAAAATGGCTCACCAAATATAAACAATATTATTTTTCTGTGGTAATAGATAATAACTTGAACTTTAGTTGAAAAATAATAACAACTATTAAAGGAAAGTAATAAAACGAATCTTAATTGAATAAACGAATCAGTGAACTTAAATTCGTATTCGATTCGTTTCATAAACGAACCTAATTGAATTGAATTGATTAATTTATTAAATGAATTCATTTTTCCAAATCCATATATTCAGTTAAAAAACGAATCGAATCGAATAAATAAACGAATTTTAATCCAAAATATCACCCCTAATCAAATATAATGAAATGGCATATTATCAGAATCATGCATGAAGATGCTTATTTATTTTTTTTTTACTCTTTATATAGAAGTTTTGCTTTTGCATTACTTGAAAGAATGTATAGCAAAAATAAAAATGTTTTTTTTTTTTCACAAGGAAGAGGCCCTACATGGTTTAGCTTCTACTTGTTTAGTAATTCAAAGGTGGGGTGTCTATATATGCTTAATGAATCTAATAATTAATAAGAATTAATGGGAAAAATTGAAAGAATGAAGGAAAGTGAAGAGAGATAAATTTTCCTAGAAAATGACTTAAACCAAACAAGTCAATCTTGTTCTTATATATATATATAAGAGCATTTTCCCATATGAAAATGACATTAGAAACATGAATAAAAATCCATCAAATCAAGCCAAAATTCTTGGGGAAAAAGTCTATACCCCAAAAGCAGCATCATAACAAGAATCAACCAAAAAAAAAAAAAACAAGAGAAAATGGAAGATATTTATATTATATGCCCTCACTTATTCCACTATTGTTTTTCAAGTTTATCACAGCATTTATTCACCTTTTCACATGCAAATAAAAAAAAAAAATTTGATAATATAAAGATGCCAATATTTTCAGGTGATTATTAATTGTTTGTTTAATTTACAAGCAGTGGCTTTGTTGGGAAGATCGTGTCTAGCCGGTTGATCAAAATGATAACTTAGTTATTTATTTAGTAAATAATGTATACTTTATGTATAGTGAAAATCTTATGTATTGGATACAACTTTAACTAAGTGTGGCAAAATATCGGGCCGGATTCGGGCTTTGCCATGCCCGGCCCGGGCCCGACAGAAAATAATTTTTTTAAAAAAATTGAAAAAAGGTAATTATTTTTTTTGAATTTCTTTAATACTTAAAAAAGAAAAAAAATTTATGTTTTTAATATTTTTATATTAAACTTTAAAATTTTGGTTATAAATGTATATATTTAGAATTAAAAATAAATTATACACTTAAAAATTTTATTTATTATTAATAAAATCGGGCCCGAGGTAAGTTTTTGCAATCCCTAACTTTAATGTTGTTGAACTCTTAATTATAAATTAAAAAATTGAGTGTATGGCTAATTTTGATATCATTGAGGCCTAATGTCATTTTTATATTTTGATGCTCTTGATCATTATATATTACTTCATGTACTTTATGCGGGTTGACTATATATTTTAGGTAGACCCGACCACTGGTTCGGTTCAATTCCGAACCGGAATCGAATTGAACGGTTCCTGATTCCACACTTGTGGAACCGGATGATTCTTTTTTTAATTAGGTTAAAAGTTGAAAATTCATTGTAAAAAATAGAAATGAGATATTATTAATATTACCAAATATAAATAATGAAAAAATTATTACATTAAATTAAAAATATAAATTAAAATTAAAAGAACTTGAACATAAATTTATAAAAACTTAAGTTGTTTAAATATCCTCTTAGGATGAGAGGAATCAAAGTTCACGTAATTCCATTATATTTTTTAGATAGTTAACTTTATTACAATTATTTACTCATCATCATTATATGTTTATGTTGTTGATCCTTCAGCTCTCGTTCCGCTTGCAGATGCATTTTCGAACAAGTCTTCAAAATCATCGGGGTAACTTCTTGTTGTCGTAGATCATCTCTGGTTCAATCATCGACACATGTGATTGTTTCTAAGGTATTTTGATGTAATGAAGATCATCTCAATTCCAAAATATTACCTCCTAAGCTGACAGCTTGTTCAACCGCAACGATTGAAACATGTGCTACCAGTGCCCTTTAACAATAATCAATAAAATATTATAGACATTTTGATATCAGTTCCACTAGTCAAACACTTGAAAATTTTTACCTACAACATTTTCAACAGGAAACTCAAAATTTGTTGATAAATAATTATATAATTTCAGATTGTTAGTCGTGGTTTCCTTCTATTTTCTATTTCATGTAGTAACCAACGATCACCTATGTTAAGTCTTGAATCCAATACGAGTTGGCTACTAGATTGAGCTACTAAGTGCAAGTTGTATCTAGTGACATAATCATTAAATAATTCTATTAAATCATTGCACCGTTGGAACCGTGGGGGTTTCAACAGTTGGAACCATGGAACCGTAAGATTCTGGTCCGGTTCTTTAGAATCGGAAGGTTCCAACGGTTCCGGTTGGAACCGTCCAATTCGTTTCGGTCTGCCAGGGTTCCACCCTAGCTGAACCGAAATGACCGATTTCGGTTCCTAGAATCGGAATTGGAAGGAACCAGAACCGTTCGGTTCCTTCCGGTTCGGTTTCGATTTTGATTCCGAACGGAACCGTGGCCATGTCTAATTTTAGGTATTGATCTTGTAAATGTCCCGGATCTTGTCGATTTTTATAGTCTAAATGAGACAATTGATTTACTTATACATAATATTTATGACTCTTTAATTTTTCTCTCAGTTCTCAAATAATATTTCTAATTCATTGTGTAAGAGCTAATAGTCAGAGTCTGCATCCTAAAGCACAGTAAGTAATAAAAAAAATCATGAAATAAAAAAAAAAGCGTATGGAAATAATTCAAAATAAAATAACAAATAATAATAGACCCGAAATTCAAAAAATTGGACAGGTTTTGTGGGCGACTACTATTTAGGTTTTTTATTTTAATATGATATTATATTTTTATATTGTAATATGTTTTTATTTTAATAATTTATTATTTTAATTTTATAATTTAATAATAAAAATATTAATTGTAAAGACGAGGTGTCACATATATTTTTTTTTATTTTAATAGAAGATTATAATATACCCTCTTATTATAATAGTTAAAAAAATTAATTATAGAGATTAAGTGTCATGTGAAGCGATGAGTGTATATATATATAATATATATATATATATATATATATATAATATATATATATATATATATATATATATATATATATATATATATATATTGTCAGATTATTTGTTATATTATTTAAAAATTAATCGGAAAGTATATTTTAATGAGAGATTATAACGTGTTTTCTTATTATAATAAATTTCTTTATTTAATTTTATAATTTAATAATAATATATTTAAATATTAATTATTTAATTAAATTAGCAGGTTTCTTACTTTAATAGTATATTATGTTTTTATATTGTAATAGATTTTTTATGTTGATAATTTATTATTTTAATTTTATAATTTAATAATAAAAATAATTATATATATTTTATAATTTAATAATAAAAAATTCATTGTAGATATTAGGTTAATTGAAGATAATTTAATAGTGTTTTTTTTTTATAATTTTAATATGATACTATAACATGTTTTCTTATTATAATAGAATTCTTATAAAATTATAATATATATTTTTATTGTGATATGATTTTTATTTTAATAGATTTATTAATTTAATTTTATAATTTTAATATGAAATCGACGCGTTTCGAGAACGCTAAAGTTTTGTGAGAAAAATGATGCAAGGAAAGAAAATAAAGTAGTAGTATTTTTCAAAATTCATAATATTTTCACACGTCTCTCTTTTGATATAATTAGCACAAATATCATTATTTAGGTAGTTGAAGTTGATATTTAATTCAATGGCAAATGTCCCACTGAAGAAGCAACCTCGAATTTTTAATTAGTCCTTAATTTGATAATCTCTATCTCCCATTGGGAAAATCTAACTTGGGGGGTCATTGTGTTTTAAATAATAACTACTATGGTCCAAATTATAATAAATGATATTTTAAAGGCTAAATTTGTAAAATAACTAGGGGTACTTTGTAGTGATTGCGAACTAATAAGGGGGTTAAAATAAAAAGTAAAATATATTTTGAGGGTAAAAACTAGTTTATTAATACTATCACATACCTTCCTTGTATTCTACATAGTTCCACCAATACCTATCGGACCTAAATATATTAAAAACACCGATAGTCCGATAGTCTCATACTCTCGAGGTACGATATACAATAATATTGTAAGATGCTGAACAATAATATACGGCAAAATTCAAAAGTCATGCAAATAGTAATGTTTTAAAATTTTGATCGGTGATTAAAATGATAATTTTAAAATTTTAATGAGTCAGTGGTTCGATCAGTTAAACCGATAGAGTTAGTTGACATCATAAATAATTTTAATAAATTATAAATTATAATTTTTTTTTTTTAAAAAAATAATTAAGAACTGGTCGGATTGATTCAGTGATTTCATCGATTTTAATCAATTGTTTGACACATTGGCAAATAGTAGGGGTGTTTATAGGTTCGGGTCAATTCGCGATCAATTACTTCACCAAATTTGTACCATTAAAAATATATAATTATGTATTACAACGTCTGACCCGACCCGAGCTAAAATCCTCACGTCTAACCCGACCCCACCACATCCAAACTCCCCACGTCTGACCCGATGCGACCCGCAGAAACCCGACTTGACCCGCAACGACCCAACACGCGCGGGTTATTCTTCCAATTTTCGAATTCCGGATCTTCCTATCTACACGACCCGACCTAATCGAGTCTAATAAAATTTTTGAAAACCCGACTCAACCCGATTCGTGAACTCCCCTAGCAAGTAGTGATTCGTGATCCTTAATAGGCACATATATGGTGGAAGAATTTTGATCCTTGGGCATCTCATTGATTTTTATATTCCTAGCTACCTCTATAGGAATACATTATTAGCTAGTCAACTTATATCAAATTGCTCGTGGATTCTTGGTACTATCATGGTTTATTTTATTTAATTTTACAAATTGCCAATAATAATTTTGTTTTTGCAACAACAGAAGCTGATGTGATGTGAAATCAAGAATTTTGAATAACATTTTCTTTCCGAATCAATATTCAATACATAGAATATGTGACAAGAAAAACATCATGTATACAAATATTTATATAGCCAAGTTAATGGAATTTGATTTCTTGTAACTGACAACAATTTCAATTTCAAAGAAATAATTAAATTTGTTTTATTTGAATGGAATTTAAGATAAAAGCCAAAAGGCTGTCCATAAAACATAAGGAATGACGCTAGCTACAAATTTTGTATTATATTATTTCTGTCGTTTTAACAAAACTAACAAAAAAATAACTAGTAATTACTTGATAGACAAGAATTTTAACTAAAACTTTTTTCTCTATAAACAAAATTTGACTATTAATAGAGTCCCTCATTTTCTTTCCTCATGGAAGAAAAATAAATGAAAAAAATAAAGGATAGATGATGTTAGATAGCCAGCCAAATTGAAAATATATTCGATTGTGATCTCTTTTGATTGATAAATTTTTCTTGTTTCCATTATATTCATCAATTTGTACATAATATTTATACAAACTTGATGCCAATTTACATTCATTCCCAAAAATAACAATAATAGAAAACACATCATAGCCTCATTGATTCCGCATCACCAAATTGGTGCCCATGACAAAAATATTGAAAAATAAAAAATTCAATCAGTATTAAGTGTGTTTGGGCGAGAGCGGTATTAAAATGAGTGACCTCTTGACAAGTCCTCATGTTATAATTATATTTAAACTTCACTTATGTACTTGAGTTAAAATAATTTCATAGCCGGTCTCAAGCTCGGACATAAGAAGAGGTTATATTAGGTTTCGACAACTAATGTAAAACTTATTGACGCATGACTTGGATCCTAAATAAAATTATGCTAATTATTGAACTTAACGAGACAATAATTTCTAATAGAGCACAATATTAATAAATGTCAAAAGAAATTAGGTAACCGTTCCATTTAGTGGGACAAAACTTTTGTTTGGTTTATCTGATTATATGCTAGATTAATGCATAAATACAAAGAAAAATGTGTGATAACATCATATATATATATATATATATATATATATAGTCTTTTTATTATGCGGATGCACGGAAAAACACAATATCCATAGAAAAATTCGTATGAACGCCCACACTATATAAATATATGGGGGTTGGGACTATTAGCTTAGGTAGCTAGTGACATATATAAATGTTTTTGCTTGCAAGCGAGGGCATGAATAATAAAGAAGGTCATGGGTCGTGGCTTTGTGTATGCTTAATTGGTTACAATGAAATGGTAGCTACAACAAAAGGATGAGCTAATATGGTTGGCTATGTATCTCTGTCTTATTTCTATTTCTTCATCATCATCCAATTTTTTATTTTATTTTTATGTATAGGAAAAATAAATCATTTCCATTATATTAGGGCACAAATTGCTTTCTTCATTATACGTCTCATTTAAGACATTAAGGTGTGAACTAATTTTAATTTTGGTTCCTGTGTGTTATAATTGTTTGTCCAACCAAAAAATCAATGCATTAAAAGTGTTGGGATCAATTATATTCCATATTTACCCACAAAAAAAAAAATTGGTTTTTTTTTTTTTTTTTTTGGAATTGTTGGAAATTCCGCCGCCAAACCACCCCTTTCGGGCTTAAGCGGAGCAAATAAAACCTCCGACTGTCTCAGATTCTTACAAGAAACGTACTCCCTAGATTCGAACCCAGAACCTCAATGTGAGATCTTGAGCCCTACACCACCAAGTCACGACTCATATTTACCAACTCAATAATGCTTAATAGGGATCTCAATTATCCGGGTATGATTGGGGGATATCAACACTTATTTATGGTCTGTTCAATCAACGAGTATGAAAATTATACTTGTACCTGGTCCAAACGTTCCAAGTCACCGTGAGAATCCCCGCTCACACGGAGATTTTACTTTTACTAATATGGGGATGTCAATAATTATATCTGACTCATCCAATCAACGGTTATAAAAAACTATAGACATAATTTTTACCATCCCTAAATCTTACTTATTCAAGCTTAGTAGCTGTTTAATCATCCTTTTTTTTTATTAAAAGAGAATATTATTTAGACCGACGAAGGATTTGGAATTGCTTATATATTAAAATGACACTAATTTTAGAAAGATATAATTAATTAATTACACATCAAATTGAAATTGAAATATCGTTGTTGAGATGAAGCCTAATGCGTTAAGAGAAAAATATGCCTAAACTTCTAAATCAGGCTTATAAATTTCAATGTTTTACTATTAACTTCATTTTTATATCGAAATTCCAATCTTAGGAAATTAAACATAATGAATAATGTGGGTGAGTAACGTTTTTGGATATGTCAAAAATCGATTTGATTATTGATTTTTATAAAAAGATATATATTCGATATTTTTCAGAATCAAAATCTGACCCTATAAATGACCAATGAAATCGGTATTGGAATTATTCTCCGTTCACATAAAAATTTTACCTATATTAATATTAGTTTAATAATTTCTACCTACAAGGACTGCATACCCAAATGGGCCAACGAAAATTATTTTCTGGAGCTTTAAATTCACCATTCCATTCCTCAAAATTGGTCCCGAAATACAGCCTTAAAATGATGGTGTTAGTTTAGGCAGAGAAAATAAAAATAAATAAATAAATAAATAAATAAAAAATTGAGAGTGGCAGCACTGTTAGCCAATATGAATATGGAAACATAAGTGTCATATTATCAATATCATAATTATAAATACAATATAACTTCATAACAAGTAATGCTGATGTGATATGTCCAGTCAGTGTCAAATTTATTTATTGTGATGCTTCGGCTATCATCCGTTAGATTAGAGGACCACTGAAATTTTTTCAGTATTAATTATCACTTTTTTTTTTCCCTTGACCAAAGTTGCTAAAAATTCCATTATGGTGTAAAATTGTGATGTATTTGGGAGGCTTTGTATTTAGATTCCATTTGAGTCAATTGGTTCTTGCTTTCTTGTGGTTCTCTTTTTGAATTTTACCAAATCTTTTTCTTTTTTTGAAATTATCATTTTTCCATGTCAAAATTTGGCGAAAATTCGATCAAATCGTAAGATTCTTAAAATGTTTCAATTTTTCACTTAAATTATGAGATGTGTATCAATTTTTCACTCGACGTGTGCCAATTTCCACCGAAGTTAGAGGAATTATCATTCTTCCACCTTTAATTTGTCAAAATTAATATATTTCGTATAGGAATTAATTAAAAATATTCGGGTGGAAATATGAGATTTTTTTTTAATAAACAAACATAAATTTTGATGGGAGTGAACCGAAAAATCTTCAAATATATTCTCACAAAATGTATACCTAATTTATTAAAACTTTATTTGAAGGAAAAAAATGTACAATATAATAGCGATATTATGAAACTCATGAAACAACTAAATAATTTTTTTACCACGTGCGCTAAATATTAAAAAAATAGAAAATTATATAATTATGTAACGCCAGTACTACATCATTCATGTAATAATCTAGTATTACATTGTACGGTTGCTAAATAGTAAAAAAAAAAAAACTAAATAATTGGTAATTTTGTTCAACAAATTTTCTATATATTATATAATTATTGGTTGGTGGTAACACGTCTCTCATACAATGATGGTAATAAAGAACTACTCAAATAAATGATGTAATTATATTTAATACAACTACATATATTATATTTTATTAATTGACACCACCTTACTCATACCGCCATTATATCATATGATATTACCTATCTATATAATGTAATTGAGCAAATGTTTGGTGTTTACATTTTATCACCAATTAAGATCATATTTATTAGATCTAACATTAAATAATTTCACAACAATGAAAGGCAAATAGAAAGTGTGGCCACAAGCAAATACAAAGCCGAAAGCCTCACCCCCTGCCTGCTTTCACCATTACCCCATAAGAAATAATATTATTCTGCTTCTGCTTATTGTGACTCACATTATTTATCTTCAGAAAGAAAAGAAAAGAAAAAAAAAACAGTTGCCAAAAATTACTTTTGATATCACTCATAACTCATAAATTATACCACACCCACCTGACAATACCATAAATAAAATTCATAATTTTGTTTATTCTTCTTTTATTATATTTTTGTTTTATCTCTTGGATGAGTGTGTAATGTTGCTTATTTATCAATGAAAAGATGATTGAATTTTAATCATGTTATTTATGAATCATTTCCTTTCAATTTTACAGTTGCATTTTCAATTCGTGGCGAAGGGAGAATTTTAAAT